>JAUMHE010000318.1:5138791-5158216 GCA_032359235.1 Enteromius mattozi
AATATATTTTGAAATGTATTTTGGTTTAAAAGAAATATATTTTCCATTTCAAAAATATATATTTTTTGAGCATCACATATACAACATATATTTACCATATATTTGAAATATATTTTGGCCAGAATATATGGTAAAAGCCCACTACGTTTGACAAAACAAAAGCAAGACATTTACGAAGTAAATTATTGGCCAGTAATGAATCAATTCAAGAACGCTTTCGCTGATTCGACTGAGTCGTTCAAAAGAACAGACTCAAAAGAACGATTCGCTCGAGAAACGGACCTAAAGCTTTAGAGAGAGAGAGAGAAGCGAGTTTCTCTGCATTCTGGATAAGGCACTGGCTAAACTATGGATCATTATATAATTTTCCTGCGATTCTCTTGAGATGCTGAGGAAATTAGGATATTAATCTGTCCGTCTCCTTTCAGTCCGAATCAATTTTGCGCAAAATGGATGCAGTGAGTTTTGCCGAGACGATCTTCTGGTTTGTGCTCATCATGGGGAACAGAGTGAGCAGGTAACAATGCGTGTGTCCTTCAGAACACAAAACTCTTCTTATCCTCACACTATCAATTCAACTGCGCTGTACTCGAAACAAATACACCAGTTTAATTGATTGTCAAATTATTTTTACCAAACATGCTTCAAGCAGTAAGTAAATGCATTTGAGAATTTCAGCTGATCTGTGTACATCCATCATCCCTCTCTTTCCAGTAATGGATTAAGCTGATATTTCCAGTGAGGCTTAGAACTGATGTATCTTACGCTTCTGTTATACAGAAAGCAGCATATCTGATGTTAAACATGTAGATCA
Source organism: Enteromius mattozi (assembly GCA_032359235.1). Lineage (NCBI taxonomy): Eukaryota > Metazoa > Chordata > Actinopteri > Cypriniformes > Cyprinidae > Enteromius > Enteromius mattozi. Next base: position 5,139,606 of record JAUMHE010000318.1, read on the forward strand.
GAAGAAAAAATGAGCCATGGATATCATATACTGTTATTAAATCGGTGCCGTCATACATTCACATATGCTTGCATCTCATATTCTCGTTGCTTGGATATGGGTCAGATTTTCATGTTCAGTATCTTTTATACATCATTGCGGTTATATCTCGCTGGTGTGCAGTTATAAGGAATATGCTATCATAAACATTTCAATCATACAAGCATATTCAACCCTACATGGGTCGAAAGGGGTTTATATAGCATACCAAAAATCATTTTAGGCTTATTTCAGGATGCAGCTCCCGCCCAAATTGTAATAGTTAGTCTTTACCAATCTTTGTCACTGTCTTTTAAACCACTACCCATTTTCCAGCAAGAAGTTTTCAATAATTTAATATATATACAGTATATAAAGACTATAACAATGAGAACAGGTTAGAACAATATATTTTATTTTTACATAAATATCTGTTATGCTTAATGACTAATGTAATTTCATCCATACAATATAACATTTTTTGCAAACATTACTGGACAGCAGACACTTTACTTGCATTCTCTTTATGTATATACTTTCAGAAATGTATGTGGACACTAAAAAGGGATGTCTTGTCCTTGACCCATATACACGTCGCTCCCTTTGCTTGTTGTTCAGTTCACATGCAGTTCATTTTTCATGTGACTGCGCATCAACACATTAGGGTACTTATACGAGCTTGTACAGGATGTTAATCTTTTTTGGGATGAATCTGACAGAATCATCATTTATTGTATGTCAAATTTTAAAATTAAAATCATATACAGACAGAGAGAGGTTTGTAGGTGGAACTCGACCAGGCTTCGGCCTTGTACAAAATAATCAGTTTCATTGATATATAATCTTAATTTATTTGGCTATGCACACTAAACAACATGGGAACATCACAGTGAATGGGATTTGAAAAGACAGACAGTTTTTTTTTTATTGCCCTCCATTTCTGTGCCAATTATCTTGCCAGAACCATCAGGTAATATGAGTAATGTTAAATGGGGATTCATTAAGTTTCTGTCATTTGTTGTGCAGTGTGAAATTGTATATGTATAAAGTCTATATTAAGGGTGTCAGCAGCACAAATATATGTACTTCATCTAGCAATACATTTCTACAGGTACAGACAAAAATGTTTATTGCAGATATGTTTTACCAGCAGTGTTACCTTTTTATAAGAAGCACAACTTTTGGTCATTATGCACATTACAAACATAGGATAAATTAAAGGAAGATGTAATCTATTCAATTACTGAGCATGCAACGCTCTTCAAGGCAGGGCCTAATGTGATTACTGAAATTGATGATAGGATAGTTGGATATGTGAACGTTATCACAGCCTCATATCCTTCACATGGTTCCTTCAAGTAAGTTAGTATCCAATATAAAATTTAAACCTCACTTGCAACGAGAAATATGACTACACTACAGCGTGTTCTTCGATCAAGGGTCAGGGAAAGACAAAGACAGAGACAACCATGAAGTAGATTGGTGACTTTAAATGCCTTAATAAGAATGCATCAAAACCCCTATGGATATCCTTGATGACATGGCTATAATTGGGAGCCCAAGTGCTGAATGGCATTGGACCTCAGGTGAAATTGTTCCTTGTCTAACTCCTAGCAGACTTGAGATTTTATGCAACAGGCATAAAGGCCCAGAAGCACACATGACTTCTCCGTGTCCAGCAGTTCATCTGTTGGTCAGGAGCCACAAAACTCACAGGGACAGTGGAGGCTTGGGAGAGTGGTTACCCGCTGAGGGCATATCTCTGGCTAATTCTATGAATAACACGGAGACAGATTTCAACAAGGCACACTGTGTTGCATGTAGTATTGTGGAACGAACAATAGGGAGGTGGAAGCTGTACTTGCTGGCTATTCCAGCAGTGGTCTACTATTTGCTCCAAAAAAGTGTTGTGCAGTAGTAATAGTTCAGCAAGACATTGACAGATTTTTTAAACAGAGTTTATCCCTATTTTTCCAAGTCTTTGAAGCATATTTCATACATTACTTCTTTTATTATTTTTTTGTTCAGTCATTTAAGTTATATGTGTATTTAAAATTCATTTAAACAAAAACATTAAGAGTAATAAAGTGCACAATAACTTACAGTCAAAACCTTATATTATAATCACATTGCATTTGAATAAAGTTAAAGGTGCTGATTGTCCTGCAAGTGACTTCCTAACAGTTGCAGAGGGAGGTAAACTAAACAGAGTGACTCTCGAGAGTTGCCTATCTTAATTTCAATCACACTGCTCAACCCTAAGTAATGCTTGAGCAGCCTACCGAGAGCATGCAAGGTGCTAAAAACCTCAGGAACTAGCACCTCAGGTGCAACCCTTATGCTGGGCACACACCACTCAATTTTAGCCTAATTTTTTTACTCATTGACAGTTTGCCAAGTAACTTTTATCACTCATGTTCTGAAGCCACAGGGGAGCTCAGACCATATTTAAGACCCCAATGTAGCGATCCAAAGGGAGCATACATCTCTTCTTCAAGACTCAACAACAGTTGGCAAAGGTGGTAAACAAAACTCTTTTGAGTCACCCTGTTCTACCCAAAAGTTTACTTAAGCAGCCTAGCAAAGGAAGCATGCAGTGTGCTAAAAACCTCAGTAGTTAGCCTTCCACAACACAACCTTTAGAGTTACCACTTCTCCAAGAGGGAGGTTAATGAAGTAAACGGAAAATATACTGCCCTACCTATAACTCTGTTCAACTTGTTCAACACTTAGCCAGTTTAGAGGGACCAAGTGATGAGGCACTACTAGGACAGTTCCTTTACTTGTTTGAAATCTAAAACCTACCAAACCTACTCAATCCCTGTGAAATGAATTTAGGTAAAGAGCTTCAGAGCAAGTGGTTGTTTTGTAGGCAAACATCAGTGCCTTGAGTTTTATGCAAGCAGCTATTGGTAGCCAGCGCCAATTGATGAACAGAAGTGTGACATGCATTCTTTTTAAATCGTTAAAGACTAATCTTGCAGCTGAATTCTGAATTAATTCCAGAGGTTTTATAGAACTGGCTGGAAGACCTGCCAAGAGAGCAATCCAATAGTCCAACCTAGACAGAGAACCTGAACAAGGAGTTATGCCGCATATTCAGGGCCTGATCTGTTGTATAAGGCAAATCTGCAGGACCGGGCAGTTCTAACAAAATGTGGTCTGTGAAATGTCTGCTAGACATGCATAGATGTGAGCAGCTGGATCATCAGAATGGAATGAGTTGAATGTCATCAGCATAGCCATGAGATGAAAAGCCATGTTTGAATGACAGAACCTGTAGTGATACCATGCAGATGAGATGCAGAAGAGAAGTGGTCCAAGAACTGAGCCCTGAGGCACCCCTGTAGCTAGATGTTGTGATCTGAGGAACCTATCTGAGAGGTAAAACTTGAACCACTGTAGTGCAGATGCCTTTTGAAATAAAAGTTTACAGGGGGATCTGGTGGCTAACTGTTTCAAAAGCAAGATCCAGCAAGATAAGTATTGAATGCCGTTCTTGCCAGTCTTTAACAACAGAGGGAAGGGGAATGACAAGTGTATGTTTGCTTGTAAGATGTGTTTGACAGTTTGTGATGTGGAGAATTGTGCACTGATGATTGTATTTGTTTGTAAATGAAGAAAGTTGTCAACTGTTAGAGTTGATGAAGGAGAGGAGGAAACTGTTTTAAAGAGCATTCAAGAGTTAGACGAATTGTTAATTTTTTGAGATAGTATATCCTCTTAGCAGTGGAGACATTTGCAGAGAAAAGGAAGTGACCAATACAAATAAGATCAGTAGGATCTTTTTGATTTGTGCCACACCCTCTCTGCAGCCCTGAGTTTAGCTTACAATTCTTGCAGAGAACATCAGATAGCCAAGGGTCAGAAGGGGTGGTACAGGACAGACTGGAAGACGGGCAGACAGTGTCTAAACAAGTCATCAGAGTGGAGCAGAGTGATGAGAGATGTTTAGGGGGAGGAAGTGAAGATGAAACCAGTGTAGATAGCTGAGAGGGTGAGCGTGATCATAGGTTATGTCATATGGAGGTGTGTGTTGTGTCAAGAACCATGTTGAGTTTAAGACTGAGTACAAGTAATGCAAGGTGCGTAGTGGAGTAACTAGCACATGGTCCATAGAGCAGCAGCATGTGTAAATAAGATTCAATTGCAATAAATTGTGAGCACAACAAAAGCCAAGAGTTCATTAATAATTCAAATATTGTGCAGAGGAGTTTTGAAATGTTCTCCTTAAACAAATCTGCAAACATCTAAGTGAAATTGATTCCTAAGTATTTTAAATTAAAAAAAATAAGGCTTCAGAAGATTGCTTTTCCGCTAGGTCATTAACTGGCCAGTATATTTTCCCCTATATTGAGACCTTATAAGCTTATATTTTATCTAAATAATGTTAAAGCAGAGATTATTATAGGAACTGTCTTAAATGGGTTGTAAATGTATAACACTGAATCACGCTGAGGAAGCCCAGGTTTATAAAGCAATTGCCAAAGGTTCAGTTGTTAAAGTGCATTGGAGATACAGTTTTTTTAATAACAGTAATTTATCTGATATTATCAGACCCAGACTGTAAAAAAGATGGACGATGAGACTCCACTTCCTTCCACTATGGAAAGTGAAGCCAAAACGTTCTCAGTACGGCCGCTGACATCTTGCGAAAATGACGTCATTTGGAGCCAGAGTCTGTGCAGCAGAGATCGCGAGGTGGAGCCATGGAATCAAAGTCCCGCCCAAATTCCTGCACACCCAATCACAAGCTCACAATCATGACACCACACCCCATTTTCATAGCATCAAATAACTAGTTTAAAGCAAACCTTTTAGAAAAACGAACACTTGGACATACATCAGCATGATAACAACTACCTAAAATGACGGAAAACATCTTTGTAAAACAATTATTTGAAGTGTAATTTGATTATTTAGTTTGTCTCACGTCCCAATAGATTACATGGAGAGGGTCATGACCTTTACTGCAGCTAGTCACCTGGGGGCAATTGAGACGCAATGGCTTCACTTTTCAAGACTTGTGCGGCACACTTGTTATCAGATAATTACATTAATTCTGTGATCAATATGTAATCACATCTCACCAAGCTCTCAGACCACTCATACCTGACAATCATTAATCAGCTCGTTAAGGACTCTTCAAATACTCACCCAAACACGTTTCAGTGTCTAGCCTCACAAACAGGAAGCTCATAATGGCATACAATGACATAGTGTTCTCTTTATCTCGTGTTGACTATCTTTATCTCCAGTTTGGTAAAATGACTTATGTTGATTAGTGTTGAATCCCAGCACTGAATCCCCAAATCTGTCAAGGGCAAACACTGCCCCACAGCCAATTCTAAAGATTGAATTGATTATGTCAAACACAGGGCTTGTTGCATAACAGTGCAAACAAAATTAACCCTAACTCAGTGAATATTTGCCACAACGAAACAAGAACAGATCTTTTCCACATGCTCCCCTGTCCGTTCCATTGTATCTCAGCTCTTTTCCTTGTTTGCCCTTTGCTGGTTTTACTTGTCTCTCTTATTTCCTTTCCCAATTTTGTTCCTTTAGCCACATGACGACTGCTAATAAACTTGTTTAACTGTCTGCATGTTCTTTGAATGCAATAATAAGCATTTGAAAACTGATACAGTGAGGTGGCATTGATCTCTTCACCCTTCAAACCATTGAACATTAAATGGATATTTAAACATGCAAATGTAAAAACACTAATTACTGTGAGCAGACAATAAATAACAAGTGAAATATTACTCTAGTAATATGAAATGTGTTTGTTGCATTAATCAAAAATGCTCCATCGTTAACAGATGATGTATGGATGGTTCAAGTTGCTTTCCATCATTTTGACCGATACAAACATTGTATGTTTCATCCAGTAAATATTGCTAGTAGAGAGGAATAAACTGGGAATTTGGGGGGAAAAAATTGTATTCTTAGTGCACCGAATTATTTATTAAACCGAAAGAGCTAGCTACAGTTGTGCAGTATCTGCTCTCTTTCAGCAGATAGAAAAAGAAAAGAAAATAGTGAGAAGGAACAGATAAAACTGAACTAAAAAAAGCTCTTCCCACAGAATCTTGTGATTCCAGTGTCTCATATAAAATAAGTGTTATGCTAAAACAGGGCATGAAGGAATATTTGCAGCTAATTCAGTCAAACTGACAGATGAGTATTATTTTCAGCACAATTTTTATTTGAAATTATTTGCTTGTTTTGAAATTTTCCAAACTATAAGGTTCATCCATATTTAAAATGCAACATGAAAAAGGGTGTATATTGCCATTGTCAGTTTTGTTCTGTTTGGCATAGCCCTTATTACATCCTTAGCTTCCTGATTCATTGTCCCCATTTGTATTTTCTTCTACATTTATGCCTATTTGTTCTAATTTTATCCTCTGTTTCTATTGTTTTTGGCTTGTTTTGTTTCTTGTCGTGTAACCAGCATCCACACAGCAAGGTTTGGGTTTTTGTGTTGCTTTTTAATGCTCGGTTTCTGTGTTTTTTCCTGTTTTCCTTTACACCATCTCAGTCCATCTGTCCTGTATTTACACTCACTTCCAACCAAATATGTTCCCGTAATATATATCAATATTGTGATTATGAAACTGCAGTTACACGGCAGACATCCACTTTTGAAAGAGAAAATGAAGAACATTTGTTTGTTTTGTCCCTGTAGGGCCATGCTGAGTGATATTGGTGATTATGTTGGCACAGACATTGAAATATCCTGGTTGCCTAATCTGGATGATTTAATGAAAGGTTATGCTCGAAACTTTCGCCCAGGCATTGGAGGTGAGTTTTAAACCACTACACTGCTCAAACACCTGCAGTCATTTTTAGCATCAACATTTAGCTTCTTTTTTCCCTCAACAAACCTCACACTTCCTATGACAAGTGCTCTAGTTTCTGCAGTCTATTTTTATTGCAATTAGCCCACATATATTTGAAACGTATCATAAGAAACAAGCTTGTGAGAGGGACACCACATGTCAGTATTAGTAATAGCTGTAATAAAGCATATCTAACTTATTCAACAGCTCTGCAGATCTGTGGACACATTGCTCTTTAGTTATGAAACTATTTATATTGATTAGAATTAGTGGGTCATTCTAATTTAGGTTACATTTCATGTACATTTTTTTTAAATAGTTTAAACATACTATAATCTCACACAAATACTTTGTACACCAACTTTTTCGCTTTGTCTTCATGCAAAATAAAATGGTGGAGTTGTCAACTATGTCTCACACTTTTATAGAATTATTAATAAAAATATACAGTTGCATTCAAAGCTTTTTCTGTCACATGACTCACAAGCCATTCGAGGCTTTTGTTGTCTCTGTACACCTCAGCTCACTGTCTGAGTACCTTGCATTTGTTTTTCTTTCATAAACATACCGTTCTACAACATAAATAAATAAAAAATTACACCAGTGGAAGTGATATTTTACGTCCTTCTGTTAGTGTCCAGGGAATAAATTTGATCATTTTATTTGATCTTTTTTTTTTTTATCTCTTATCATGGTTCATATTAATATTTGTAATATGAAGATTTGGGAAATTAGAAGAAAGCTTAAAGACTACTGCTTCTGAGTAGGTGAAGTCTGATCATTTATTTTTTTCTCCTCAGGACCTCCAGTGAATGTTGCCATGGCCATTGAAGTAGCCAGTATTGATCATATCTCAGAAGCCAATATGGTAATGTTTTGGATATCACACTATTTATATGTGATGCATTGGATTTTGTTGTTGTTGTTGTACTGGAAAACATAACATAGCAAAAACAAAACATAAGAAACAAGAAGACATTTCAGTGTTCATCTAAACACCATCCTCAGTTGTAAAAACACAGGAAGTAACTTTGGCAAATATACATATGAAGAAGTCACAAGGCTACTAAGTTGTCTAAGCTGCTTGCCAGAGCAGATGGCATTCCACCGTATGTGGTCTTGTCGTTTCTTTTAATGTAGTCCAGTGACTTTTAATAAAACATTTGTTGTGCAATATCATTAAAATGATTCAGATTTGTATCAGCTCTTATCACAGAGTGGTTTCAAACTCAATTCCTGGAGGGCAGCAACAGAGTTTAGCTCCAAATCACCCCTGCTTGGACGTTTCTAGTGATCCTGAAGACCTTGATTAGCTGGATCAGCTGTTTTTTGTTAGGTTTGGAGAAAACTGTGGGAAAAGTCTGAGATGTCTTATCAGTTATTTCTAAGTTGACAGAACAGTTGTTCACAAAGATTGTATTAAGAATACAGATCCTAAACTCAAATGAAGAAACATAAATACACGTTTACAATAATCATCTGCCTGTTTTGATTGAAGGAATGCATGAAAAAATGTGAAACAAACTAAGAGCAATTTAGCATTAAAAAACAAAACAATTATTTAAAATGGGATTACAGGTTTTTTTCAACTGCTGCTTACACACAAAACCTTTACTTCTCACACAATATCTGAAACCTGACACTCAAAAACCAGAACTTGCAAAACCAAGATCCACGATTCATGAATTAAGCTCACTGCTTGAGACCTGTGCTCTCACAAAAATTCAGTTATTCATTCAGTTCAGTCTTCATCGCTGGAGAATAATCTGAACTCTGTTAGGCCAGAAATGTGTATATTAATGCTGAATGTAATGCTGCAGTCGACACGTTTCATTCATCATCACATCTCACTTTAATCGTAATAAAATTAGTTTAATCAGGGGATTATTTTGCCCCATTTTTTGAATTTGGGGAGCATTGTTTAGGCTTTTTTGCCCCATGCCCTCATTAATATCTGACCCTGTAGGCTATAAAATAAGGCTGGACACTGAATATTAAGACTGGACCAAATTGTCAAATTCCATCAACACTTGCACGACAGAGACAGATGAGACACTAAATATGATGATATCTCTGCTGAATTTTAAATACACGTCTGGAAATATACTGTAGGTCACATTCCTTATGTAGATATACAAATTATGACAGTTACGTAAATTATTTATATAAATATATGCTAGTAATATGCATGCTAATAAGCAAATAGGAGTTTTGGCCACCACTTTATGTGCAGTTATATAAAGGCAGCAATGTGGTTATTCAGCTCGGTGAGTCACTATTGATTCAGTTCAGCTATAAAGCATTTCTACAGAAGACAACATCCATCTTAATTCAGCTCAGTTCAGTGCACTTACAATGTATTAATCAATGTATTACTGAAAGTGAAGTGTTTGTCTGTAACTAAAGCCCAGCTCACACTGTGTGATTTTGGCCATGATTTGGTTGTCTGAGAAAAATTCTGAAAATCCAAAAGAATCCTATAGGCTAAAACCTGCAGTGTTTGGTCGCTGGTTAGACATGTTCACTGACAGCCAATTACGCCGTGGCATTCAAAATGTACTTCAAATTCTGGCAGTTTCAGAAGATTTGACACACTACAATGAATGTGTTCAAGACAAGCCATGATTTGAATTAATGCTAGAGATTTTTTCTATGTGCATAAACTCCTGTCCTCAGCTAACGGAATTCATCTGATATGTTGCCTTTGCTATGCTATGGATTCACATTAATAATAATTGACATCCCACAGCGTGACACAGAGCCTGCCCAAGGCATAAGGGAATAAAGTGGCTGCTTAGGGCCCCGTGGCCAGCAGAGGGCCCCCAAGAGTAGCCTACATGAATTTATTTAATTTGTGATATGTTATGTATATGGGCATTGGCAGTTATACGAAAGCACAATATTAACATACATATTAATGTACATATATTTTTGTTTTTTTCACGTCGTTCCCCACCTTTTTTTTTGAGCTTGTCTTGATCAAGAGTTGTTGTTTTAGAGATACTCGCTGCTGTTTAATATTTATTATAAAAACATAAAATTACAACTTTGATTAATATTTATGTTCTGTAAATGCATTGTCTGCTGGTTTATTTGGCTACTTTTCAGTACACCACATTAAATATGCTATTTAAGACAATAATACTTTAAATGTAAAGTGCAAATTAACACCTGACCACACTTGTAAGTTTGCAACTGTTACAATAAAAAAAATCACAGAAGAGTAAAAACATACCACAGCACATACATTTTTGTCACAGCACCACCTATTGGTCAAAAGTAATATGTAATAGTAACCACTGTAATGCATAGCCTCTAATGGCTTATTGATCTAACTCAGTGCTTTAAAGTACACCTGTCTTCAAATCTGTACTATACCCAACAATAAGTCTCAGAAACATTAATAAACTACTGTAAATGTTTTGTTTGTGTGCATTTGTTTCGACAGGAATATACCATGACAGTATTTCTGCGGCAGAGTTGGAGAGATGACCGTCTATCGTACAACCACACAAACAAAACTCTCGGTCTGGACAGCCGCTTCGTGGACAAACTCTGGTTACCAGACACATTCATAGTTAATGCCAAATCAGCCTGGTTTCACGATGTCACTGTGGAGAACAAACTCATACGCCTGCAGCCTGATGGAGTCATTCTCTACAGTAGTCGGTGCGTGGGGATGTTTTAAGTGCATTTTAAACTAGCTTTTAATTTTGCATTGGCAATAAGGTAAAAGGAGTTAAGGCAGCAGAGTAAAGCCTGGAGTGTTGACAGGTCATGATAAAGGGAAGAACACATAAAGGAATAGTTAAAATGAAAATTCTGCAATCATTTACTCACCCTCAAGTAGTTCCAAACCTGTATGAATTTTTTTCTTCTGCTGAAAGGATATTTTGAAGAAAGTTTGTAAGCAGGCTGTTTTGGGTCACCATTGACTTTCATAGTCATTTTTTTCTACTATGGAAGTCAGTGGTGACCTACTTGGACTTGAACCTACTTGAACCTGACAGAATTGTCATTTTTGGGTGAACTGTTCCTTTAAGGGGGAAATAATCCAGTACTCATGTTTATGTTTATACAGTATAAGAAAATATTTCATATATATTATATAAGAAAATAAACATAAAGTGGTCTGTTCTTTATTTTATTACAAATAAATCTGCTAATCTACTTAATAAATAGTTAAAGGCCACCATTGACCAATCACTTAACCCTAACCCTAACCCTACATCATTATTTTCAAAGCACCATATCATCTTAAGACATGATCACACAGGGTTTATTTATTCTTTGTGACCTGCTTCATGGTCGGAATGTTTAATGGTGATGGTTTCCCTTTCAGAATTACATCTACAGTTGCATGTGATATGGACCTCACGAAATACCCCATGGATGAACAGGAATGCATGCTAGACTTGGAAAGCTGTGAGTAAAGGGAATACTCATATCTGCCATCTCTCTCTTGCATTTACAGTCATGAGCAACTTCATGATTCCTGCACAAAAACCAAACCATGATATTGATACCTGTGACTATATTTCACAAAAATCACATATTTTCCTTTTCCTGTTGGTGGTTTTGCAGATGGCTACTCTTCAGAAGACATTGTGTATCACTGGTCAGAGAGTCAGAAACACATTCACGGGCTGGACAAATTGGAGCTGTCCCAGTTCACCATCACAGATTATCGCTTTGTCACAGAGATGATGAACTTTAAATCTGGTGAGGCTTTTCATCGACACTGTCTGATACAAAAAATATCATTGCTAATGCTGCTGCAACTATTGTTTTCATTTTTAATTATTTTAATCTATTTTGTAAACTCAGAAATCATATTACATATTACAAAGCAAATATTGTCATTCTTGAAACAGCAGGGAGATTTCCACGTCTCAGCTTACGGTTTCAACTAAGGCGTAACCGAGGAGTTTACATCATCCAGTCCTACATGCCCTCAATCTTACTGGTTGCCATGTCATGGGTTTCATTCTGGATCAGCCAATCAGCTGTGCCAGCAAGAGTGTCTTTAGGTCTGTAAATTACAGTTTCTAAAATCTACACTTCACTATATGTGTGTCTGTATTTATTATATTCTAAATTATACTAGATATTCTCCATATCTCACATGTTTAAATAAACAAAGTCAAATTTGTATATTTGAACAATTAACAGGTAAACACTTTTTTAAAAGTAACTTTGCAACTACATATCAGCTACCAGTTATTAGAGTAAATATTGGGTCATTCCTGTTATACAGTGACTTTTCTGTGTGTATGATTTATGTGCTCATATTTTCTCTAAAATAGTCACATATTTATAAGAAATAGCCGAAATTATATATAGTAGGTGTAATTTATCACTTAACCCTCATAAGTACTTGATTTCCTGTTTACACTTAGGGTCTTTGGTCAATATGACCCCAAGGATCTTGAGTGTAATTCTGAAAAATAAATACATATTTAATGATACAATGATACTATACATTAATGCTGTGTTTTCGGTGATATATAGTACTTTGGGACCTATTTACCACGAAATTCCTCAACTTCATTTTTAGTTTGAGTGTGAAATATTAATTTTTCATAGAAAAATCACTTAAATGATGGCCTAAATTTTATTTAAGTTGTTTCTGGATGTTGACCTAGGTGTTGGGTGTATAATTCTGCCATCTGTTGTTTAGAGATAAACCTATGGGGGTTACAGTTTAGGAAATAATTTATTTTGACCAGTAGGGGGCCCATAGAGACCCATTCATTTTACTGGTAATGACCAACTGCTCATATCACAACTACTGTGAATCTTTTCTGAATTTATGTATATATTACCTTTAGAAAATACATTAAAAATAAATGTGTGTGTGTGTGAGCATGTCCTTTCTACCTTCCATTTGTACCCTAGTACTAGACGGAAACTTTGTGGTGTGCTGGGTTTAGTAGTTGTTTTTTTTTGACAAATGCATTTTCCATTCATTTTCAATTGGAGTCATATTGACCCCGAAAAAAAAAATTACACACCTTCAGAAAGACCGAATCAAGTCCAGTTTTTTTATGTGAATATAGATGGAAAATGATGACAAGTCACACAATTTTATTCCACTGAGATGAAGGGAAACTTTTTTTTTTAAGGAAAAGTTGATCGGGGTCTCACTGACCCCAAAGAACATAGGCATTAAACATATTAATTCGTTTTTTACAAACCTTTTTATTGATATATGAGTTCAATTTTATCATGTCCTCAGTCCAAAGTAATCAATTTCCACTAGAAATATAAACCATGAAATGATAAAAACCTCAAAATATTTTTAAATTATGTTAAGGACTACGTAGACTAAACGTCTCGGTTACGTATGTAACCCTCGTTCCCTGACGTCATTGGATCCCGCCTGGGAGACCAATCGACTCTGATCTTTGGAGAAATACATACAGGTATATAAGATGGCGGTGTGCAAACCGCCATTAGGTTTCTGCTGAGGAGCTGATCGCAACCGACTCCCCAGCACAGTCCGACCTTGTGGCAAAAGGGATGTAACCTCTCCGTTCCCTCCTTCAGGGAACAAGTGTTACATACATAACCGAGACATTCCACTACAGGCCGACACCCGCCCGGGTGGAGTGGGCTCTCACCCCTAGGGGGCACGGCTCACCTTGGACTTGATACGCCTAAGTGATGGCATCAACCACCCAATGAGCCAACCTCTGTTAGGAGACAGCATTCTCCTTCTGCTGACCTCCGAAACAAACAAAGAGATGCTCAGAGCTTCTGAAACTCTGGGTGCATTCCAAGTAAAAGCACAGAGCATGTACGAGACACAGCATCTCCGAGGGCAGCGCTTGCAAATTCACCACATGATCCCGAAAGGGCGTAGTGGGAACTTTGGGCACATAACCAGGTCCGGGTCTCAGGAAAACGTGAGAGTAGGCTGGACCAAATTCAAGGCACGAATCGCTGACTGAGAATGCATGCAGGTCTCCAATCCTCTTCATGGAAGCGAGCACGAGCAGGAGTGAAGTTTTTATAGACAAAAACTTCAGCTTGACTGCATCAAGCGGCTCAAAGGGAGCTCATCGTAGTCCAGCCAGGATGACAGAGAGGTTCCAAGAAGGGATTAAGTGCAATCTGGTTGGGTTCAACCTTCTTGCACCTCTAAGAAACCTGCTGATCAGATGGTGTCTTCCCACGGACAGCCTCCGTTCCAACTTCTCCTGAAGAAAGGAAAGCACCATCGGCTGCACGATTAAGGTCCCCCGGAATGTAAATGGCTTGCGGGCGATTCCTCCAAGTGGCGGCTTTTTGCAGGCACAAGTGCACCGCAACTGCACGCTCCGCCTAGGGGATCTCCGCGCACCCCCTGGCCACTCTGCCATCGAGGGTAGTGAGGAGGGAGGAGCTCAACCGTGCCCTAGATGTATACGGTGCCTTCCACAATTTGGTGAGCTCCTCATGAACTTTCGGGAAGAAAGGCGCTGGGGCTGAGCGTGGTTGGAAGTCATGCCCGGAGCCCAGAAACCAATCGTCCAGCCTCGAGCACTCAGGGGTCGGTGGGGGATTCATAGACTAGGTTTTATAGACTGTGGAACCGTGGACTGTGGACCGAGCTCGGCTAGTATGTGTTCCATATATTTAAACATGTCACTATTTTGGTAGAATGGTAAAAACATGAAAAACGTAACTTTTTTTCCAAACATTTTGAAGCCAAAATGTTACCGGATACCTGGAATGACCCTATTATTAGACTGTCTGATGAATATCCACTTTATTTTAATGGTTCCCAACAGATAATCTACTGACTATAAGTAACTTGGTAATAACATGTCAACCCTCACGCAAACAAATGAACCTGAGAAGTTAAAGGAATATTTCCCCTTTAACCTTTAGGAATCACAACGGTGCTCACCATGACAACACTGATGGTCAGCGCTCGTTCATCTTTGCCCCGTGCTTCTGCCATCAAAGCTCTGGACGTATATTTCTGGATCTGCTACGTCTTTGTGTTCGCTGCCTTGATCGAGTACGCTTTTGCTCACTATAATGCAGACTACAGCAAGAAGGAGAAAGCCAAAGTCAAGACGAATAAGAATGCAGAGGTACTATCAGAAGATGAATTTCACACAGAAGGGTGAAAGTGTGTGCTATAACTGACCAAGTCTCGAACATTCATATATTCTGTAATCTGAAGTAGGGTGAATTCAGATAAAGTGGGTCATTGAAGATTTGTACTGTGGGCAACACTTTATTTTACGGTTACACCTAGTTGCTTATTAGCATGCATATTACTAAAATATTAGCCATTTATTAGTGCTAATTAAGCCTTATTCGACATCCCTAATCCTACCCAATACTTAACTACCTTACTAACTATTAATGAGCAGCAATTAGGAATTTATTGAGGGAAAAGTCTTAGTTAATTGTTAGCAAGTGTTACCTGTTCTAAAGTGTTACCCTTTGACATTCATAATTTACTGTTTGAGGTTGCTCATTAAACATAAACAATTATTATAGCCTCATTACTTGTACTGAATTTTTTGCCACTGCTGTTAACGTGAATTAAAATGCAAAGAATACTTTAGAACTGTACTGTAGTCCTATTTTCAGTATGTTGTAGAGTTTTCATCAATATTCTGTTAATATTTATTCAAATTTAATATCAACATAATAATGCTTTAATAGTGCGAATTGGTGTTTAAAATAATGTAAAGCTGCCTAAATTAATAAATAATTCTGTTTAATTTCTAATTAGGATATGGGATCATTTTTGATAAATCAGAGATGGTACTTTACCTGATAAAGACATTTGTCTGGAGTGCAGGCTCTCAAAACGTTTATTGTTATATGCCTTTCAAATAAAATAGAATTCAAATGAAAATATTATAGCTGCACCTTAAAGTTAACAAAGGTATTGAATAAATGAAAAACGCATCTGCGTAAATAAAAAGTTTAACAAAAAAGTTACCCATTTTCCCTGAATTTACCTTTTTAATGAGTTATGTCAAGATAGAATGGCACAATATTAATTATAGCCTTATTCCTTATTAAATGTTAAAGGGGTCATATGATGTTGCTAAAAAGAGCATAATTTTGTGTATTTGGTGTAATGCAATGTGTTTATGCAGATTAAGGTAAAAAAAAAAAAAAACACATTATTTTCCACATACTGTACATTATTGTTTCTCCTCTAAGCCCCGCCTCCTACAATGGGTCGATTTGTACAAAGCTCATTGTTCTAAAAAAGCAAAGTGTGCTGTGATTGGCCAGCTATCCGCAAGCGTCTGATGGAAATGTTCCGCCCCTTACCATAACATGATGCTGCGTCCTGGCGCTATGACACCAAAACAATAAATCACATCACAAACAAGGCATTTGTTGCATCCAGTGGAGACATAATTACAGATTATCATCTATCATCTATATGATCTTATCTCTGCACTAACAGCTTGAAACACTCCAAAGCGAAAGGAAAATTTGAAATCGCATCATATGACCCCTTAAAGTAATTGCGAGTAAGTGACTTTTAACAAACAACCCTTTTTTTCCCCTCCTGTTCTTTTGCAGTCCATGGTAAAAAATGGAAAGCAGGCCATGGTTCTGTTTTCGCTCTCTGTGGCTGGCATGAACCAGGGCCTCCTCGTCTCAAACAGGCAGAACAGGGCCCAGCGGACCGCTGATGCTCCTGGAGATCCACATGAAGAGACAGAGGTTCGTGGCACTCAGTCCCGTCGGACACAGAAGGAAAGCAGTGAAGAGAAAAAATGCTGCAAGTGTAAACCTATTGATGCCGACACCATTGATATCTACGCTCGTGCTGTCTTCCCTTTCACCTTTGCTGTGGTAAATGTCATCTACTGGGTGGCATATACAATGTAAATGATTCATAAAATTTGGAGCTCTGCATGTACATAAATCAATAAATGATGTGACAAAAGAACTATACAATTATTAGAATATGAACATATCTGGTTTATCAACACGTATAATGATGTAGAGTAGTCTTTTAGAATATGTTAAATGCATTATGTTGAATTACATTTTTCTTTTTGGAAGAAGAGGGGTCTGTTGCATTTTAGAAGACTGATACATACCTCTGCATCTTTACAAATAGTCATCGATGCTTTACAATGACATTTCCTTGTTGCTTTTTTGCTCTTTCGTAATATTTGCACCAGAATAGCCTTCTAAGTACTGGTATGAATGAACTAAAGCAGAAATGCTTTGTGAATGAATCTTATTTTTTTTATTTGTTTTTTTCCTCACAGAAGAGTTCAGCATTTTTGTTGCATTGGCAGACACTTTGACTGGTGGCAATATCTGTGTGTTTCTTGCAACGTAATGTTGTTCTCATATAAATTTCAAAGCTGTCTGAATTATTAACATACAAATTAGATATTTTTCTGTATGCATTCTCTTACATATATAGTGTTTAACTTAATGTTATTGTTCTCCCAGCAATGGGGATAAATATGAGCAAAAACCACGCTGTGTTGTGGAAGAAAGTTACAAATGAGCCATGGGAACCTGGCCCACAAGTAATGATGGTAGTGATGCTATTTCTGAGCAATTTTTCCCTTTTAATATCTTTTATTTAGCCTTTTGTCAGAGGCAGCTCTAATTCTGCTTTTGTTCTGAAGTGCCACATTTGTGCCACAACAACATTCACGATTGTCATGACAATCAGCACACATTGTTTTTGTGCATGAAAATGGACATGTGATGTATTGTTTTCTGCTTTTTTTGGGGTTTTATGTAAATATATTAATTCCACGATTAACATACATAACACTGTGTGGCAAGTCTGTGATGGCCCTTGGCACCAGGATAATGACATGACAAAGTGACAAAGTTGATAAATAAAACTGTTCTTGTCACCCAAGATTGTAGTATTTAGTGACTGGATTGGGAAATATTTACACAACACGTATTTCCACTTTTCCATGTAAACATCTCTGTTGATCCAGTTCAGAATGACATTACAGTCAGATTGAAAGGGGTGGTGTATGCCTGATCAACAATAAAACTGCATATGTGCATGTTCATAAATACCTTGCACACATGCAGTACTTTACTGTAACGCTGGCTGACAGAGTGAGAAGGATTAAAGTGCAAAACATTTAGACATGGGGAAACATAAGCAAGAAAACAGTAAATTGAGGGAAAAAACTGAACTGACAATACCATATGTGACATCAGACAACAAACACAGGGACTGTCTGCCAGACAAGGATTAAATTAAAGTGAAACTGCTGTAATTCCACTTGAATTAATCCAGACTAAAAGATAAATGGCTTTTTGAGACTTTTCTTAATTTGAGATTAATTAATCTAGACTATCAGACTACAGGACTTGTCAGCTATTTTTGTGAAGCCTGGTAAGTTTAATTATGTGCAGGTAGAGTTGATGTAAGAACACTTGAAAAACCAGGATGGAACTACTGATCTTTATAATGTGAATCCCCACATTAAAAATAACCATTTACATGCCTATAGGGTGTTTGCATCATAAGAATGTACAGGGATACTTCGGATTTGAAAATGCTGACTTGTTAGGTGATGTTTTCTCATTGAATTAATACAATTTCTTATTAATTCAATGGAATGTATGGGGACAGTGGGGAATACCAATATGGCGGCGCGGCATCACTTATATGACGTCATGAGAAATCCAGTTCTCTATTATAGATCAGTGGATGGAACCTTAAAAAACAGTGGAGTTGTGTGGAATTTGACTTTTTTTTTTTTACTCGTTATCTTTTGAATA
>JAUMHE010000318.1:5158316-5168951 GCA_032359235.1 Enteromius mattozi
AGGAACCTAGGTGTGCTGTTTGATAGCAATCTTTCATTTGAAAGCCATGTTTCTAGCATCTGTAAAACTGCATTTTTATATTTTCATATTTGTTAAATATGTTACAGTGGATTGTTGTTGATATTCCTGTTGCTTCAACTCTATCCCGTAGCTAACCCGTGGTTGTCATTCCCGAAGAAGTATGGCGGCTCAGCGGATAAGTATAAGGGATTTATTTTGGAATGCTCAATCTTTATGAACCAACAACCATTGTTATACCCCACAGATAATTTCTGTGTGTGATTTTTGTCTGCTCTCTGGACAAGCACTGGACTGGGGACGAGTGGTAATATGAATTTCCCCTCATTCAATGTCTTTTAACGTCAATTTCGAGAAGTATTCGAACATTCCACTGGAAGAAAGGAGGCAGGTGAACAGCTTCTCATGCTTTGTCAGCCCTGTCTCCCTCATAGATTGGATTGCTGACTCCAGCTCATAAAGAGTGATCGTTTTAGTCAGGTATTCTGAATCTGAATCTGACAGCCTAGGTAAACCAAGGTTTGTCAAAAAGGATGCAAAAGTGTCAGGGTCACCATTAGCAGAAGAAGTATAGAGATTAGAGTAAAAATGAGTGGAAGGCGATAATAATGTCTTTGGGTCTTTCATGATCAGGGATTTCACTGCTGAAATACTAGCAAACTTTTTTCTGCGTAATCTAAGCGCTAAAAGGTGGCTTGTTCTACTCCCTTGAATTCTACCTGGATCTTTGAGTCAGGAATTCTGCCCTAGATCTTAGTAATGAATTGAGTTCGGACCTAACTGCCATGATTTTGCTAAGTGTATTGTCTGAGTTGATTATTAACGTGATTATCTCTAGTCTGATTCGGGAGCTATAATTCCACTTCAACTATCTTTTTGTGTGAGTTTTTCTGAAGGAAAGAGGCATATGAAATTGAGTTATTCTTTATAAATCCTTTAACTGCATTCCAAAGTGTTCACAGATCATCTACTGAACCTCTGTTAATTTCAGTAAACTCAGCAAATCAAAGATAATGTGCACAAATTTCCATAATGATCCTACAGAGATAAGGAACAGATATCTGCATCACGAACAGCTGAAGATGAAGTAGAAATTAAAATACAATCAATTCACAGATAGGATTTATGAGTAGCAGAAAAGAAAGAAAAAAAGACTTAGCAGAAGGATTTAATAAACGGCAATTATCCACCAATGAGGATGAGGTGACACATTGCCGAAGATTGTCAGAACAAAAAGCTTGAGAGTGTGATTCCTTTGGTCTAGATCTATCTAGGATATGCAACATTACATAATTTGTATCTGCACCCAATACAATTTCAAAATCTGATCATTTCAAAAGATAGGATGACAAAACAGACAAAAAGTAGGGTCAGGAGTACAAGGGGCATAGACTGAAAGAAATCCAATATTTCTGTTCTTCAATATTGTTTTTATGTGTTATTCTACCATCTGTATCACAACCTTTGTGTGTGTTCACTGCTGTGTGTGTGCACTTTGAATGGGTTAAATGCACAGCATAAATTCCAAGTATGGGTTGCCATACCTTTCACTTTCGAAATTTAAGCGCTATATAAATAAACTTGAATTGAATTGAATCAATATGGGGAAGTTTCAACTAATAAACTTACCAGCCTAATACCGCTAACAACTTTCCCATTTCCCAAGGGGATTTTTAACCTGGTCTTTAAGGGCACACAGCAAATCATTAGCTGCACACAAGCGGCAAACTTAAGTGCGTACACACACGATTAAAAACTTGTAAAAACAGGAGAGGGAACTCAATGAGCAGACACCTCCTTCGGCTTTTATTCCATCCACACAGTCGAGCTTATTCAGTCCCACAAAGGTGTTCTGGAAGTGTAAAAGGAGGAGTGACGACAGTGGAAGACAAGAGAGGACCAGGCCTGGACTTTATTTGTGTTTTGTGTGTGGCAGTCATCCTTGAGGGGCTGCTGCTTTACATTTATGTTTGTTTATTTTATTATTAAACTGTTTAAATGTTCGCCAGTTCCCACCTCCTTCTTCTCGTTCTATGAACCTTGTTACAGTTGCCTACAACATAAACAGGGGGTAGTGCAGCCTGATGTTTGCAACCCACTTGACACAGGAAAACCACCACCACTGATACGCTGTACCACCAACACCAAAAGCTATCTTTGAGCCTATATTTAGTAAAACCAAAATACTAAAGTAATGTTAAAATCAGATACTCTAATACTTTTAATTAAGTTGTTTTGGAATTGTTGACTTGTAACTTGTGGTGGAGTAATTTTTACTGTAAGGTTATTTGTACTTTTACTCAAGTATGGTTTTCAGGTTACTTTTTACATCTCTGCTCATTACTTTACTGCGTTACCAGGAAAAGTAATTAGATTACAGTAACGCTTTGCTTTGTAACGCATTATACCCAACTCTGCTGGAACAGCATCACCATTCTCACCCAGCAACAGCAACCACTCCAGTCACGTGATCCTAGCTCAAATCTTATTGGACGGACCATGTTTTAGTTTCGTTGGACTGGTAAAAAAAACACGGTTTAAGAAGCATCCATAAAAAATGTATTGTTTTATTCCAGCACATCATCGCATCTGATATTCCTTTCGCTTTTTAATGTGGAAAGTGTGGAAAGGCCTTGACACATTAAGAGTGAGCTAAACAAGGTTAGGGTTAAAATATTTCTTGGCCTATGACTCCATCCGGTGGTCAACCCAGCTGAGATGTCTGATTTTCATTCATTTACATTTTTTATTGTCCCCTTAGCATGGTAAATTTATAAAAATTAAGCATTTTTGCAAAGAATGACTTGCTCTCTATATGTATAAAGTTTGGATAATGCACTTTAAAGAAAAAAACATACACTGTTTCCTTTTTTGTTGATAATAAATTGGCATGGCCACACCATTCAAACAAACTACACTTGCAATTTTGGTTTCTCAATGTTTTGGCATCATGTAGACAACATTATTTCAACAGTAATTTTCAAAATTGTCAAAAGCAGATAACTCCTTATTTCATGTTTCAGACTTAAAAAACATTCCTTTGGTCTTTGTAATCTACTCAGGTGGCAATGTGGATGCCTGATAAAGGTTGTTTTTGCTGTGATCATAGATTGTATGAATGTGATTAAATGCAATACATGGAGATTTTCTCTCACCATTGTAATGTGCTGCTTTTGCAAGGTTCCTTGAAACGTTTCAGCTTTTATTTTCCTTTTACGCCCTGAAGAAGATATATTACAGGTTCATCAAGTTCATCGAAATTATCCATCCTTGACAACTTTTAGTCAGCTTTGTCTCCTTATTATATAATAATTTTGCATCCCCAGTGTCTTGAAATCATTCTGTCCGAGTTTGGTGGCAATCAGCTGAGAATCCACAGAGAAGTATCACAAACTCCATAGTGTAACGATATTCAGCTGGAGTTCCCTGAAGCTCCGCCAGAGGGCACTCCAGCCAACACAGTTTACACCCACGGACTTCAATTCCCATCATACATCACTCACTCACACATGTTTGTAATTTGCACTCACTCCCCAGCACCTGTTCCTCGTCACCACACCCCTTCTCACCTGCATTTAAGCCAGCACCAAACACCAACACGTCGCGAAGTCTTGAATTCCCCAGTGTTTCATTTCTGAGCGTTTTCCCTGTTTGTATTCCTCTGCTTGTGATTTTTGGATTGTTTACCTGGTTTCTGATTGTTCTCTGCCTGCCCCGATCTCTGCCTGGATTATCGACTCTGATTTAGCCTGTCTCCATTGCATCTGTCTGCCATCGTTTTGACCCTGCCTGTATTTGACCATGCCCATTAATAAAAGCTTGCACTTGGTTCCGCCCTCTTCTGTCCCATTCATTACAGAAGACCTCGCCACAACAGGATCCAGCAGCTTATGGATCCTATGGAACGGCTCATTTCTTTAAAACAAAACCGGCTATCTATTAAGGACTATGTGTCGCAATTCTGCAATCTGATCACTCAAGTTCCATTTGACAAAAACTTTTAAAAGCCATATTTCGTTACGGATTGAATGAACCCATTAAATCAAGCCTACCAGAGTAGGGGTTTCCCTGCAGCCTTCAGGATGTCATGACTTATGCGCTCATTCTGGCTGCCACACCCGAGCCGCGACACAATATGGCTGCCACACCCGAGCTGCTGCACAAGATGGCTGTCACACCCGAGCCGCTGCACAAGATGGCTGCCACATCCGAGCCACTGCACAAGATGGCTGCCACATCCAAGCCGCTGCACAAGATGGCTGTCACACCTAAACCACTGCACAAGATGGCCGCTCAGCCTCAGTCACAGTCAGCAGTCAAGATGACCGCCCTGCCTCAGTCAAAGTCAGCAGTCAAGATGACCGCCCTGCCTCAGTCAGAGTCAGCAGACAAGATGGCCGCCATACCTCAGCTAGAGTCAGCAGACAAGATGGCCGCCATTCCTCAGCCAGAGTCACAGCCCAAGATGGCCACCATTCCAGAGCCCCAGCCGCTACACAGAATGGCTACCACCCCGGAGCCACTGCACAAAAGGGCCATCAGAATCAAGTTTCAGCTCGGATGGAGAAAGATGGCATCCAGCCTGGCAGACCCACCTATGATGTCGGTGAGGGTAACTGTCCAAAGCATACAGGGCACACACCCATCACTCGATATCGCACCTGCCGGTACAGTCACTTCAGAACCTCGATCCGGCCGATCACGCCCTAGAGGTTCCGCCAGTGGCTGCACAACACCTGGAGACGTCAGCTGTGGCTGTAGATTCTCCAGAAGTTCCACTGGTGGCTGCACGACCTCCAGGCCCAATTATTCATGCCATGGCACCCTCGGTCAGCTCTCTTCCGCCAGTGGTTGCACCACCTTGGGAGATGTCGACTTTGGTCGTAGATTCTCCGGAGGTTCCGCTGGTGGCTGCACAGCTATTTAATTTGGGTCACTGAACCCTTTCCGTGCTCGGCCTCAGACACGGAGGTTCTCGAGCAGTCATTCCAGTTGTCGGGTCCCAGCCCCGAATCACGGTCAGGAGAACCATTGTCAGGTCCGGTGTCTGAATTTCGGCCAGGAGTGCCGATCCAGTTACCCGCAGATTCCAAACTGCAGTTGTCGGGTCCCAGCCCCAAATCCCGGTCAGGAGAACTGTTGTCAGGTCCGGTGTCTGAGTTTCGGCCAGGAGTGCCGATCCAGTTACCCGCGGATTCCAGTCCACGGTTGTCGGGTCCCAGTACCAAATCACGGTAAGGAGAACCGTTGTCAGGTCCGGTGTCTGAGTTTCGGCCAGGATTGCCATTCATTCACACTGTCCCATTCATTACACATAGCATGCACTTTTCACAAAACCTTGAATAGCCGACTTTCTGTTCTTCTTTTTCAACAAGAAAGTTTTTCAGCCTGATGAGATCTATATGTGTATAAATTGTGGTGACTGTATGTCAAATGATGTGCATTACAAAGTCCCTGAAAAGTCGCCTTTTAAATGTTTCATTCCTATGTGCTTGGTCCCTAATTTCACTTTTGACCCATCCCTTATACCCTAACCCAAACCTGTCCCTAACCTTAACCATATCCCACCTTAATAGCAGCAGAAGTGTGTTGCAGTACAATATGAACACAATAAGTACACTGTACTTATTTTTGATGTTTGTTGAAGTACCTAGTAGTTATAAAGTGGGACCCAGTCTTAATAATTAATAACACTAAACCATATAGCAAGACTGTTGTCCCACAAAAAGTGACTTCCTGCACAGTTTTATGTCTCTTGTATCACACTATGCACTTTCTTCTTACATAATAAACTAAAATATTTATTTTGCATTGTATCAAAAAATGTTTAAAGTACAATGTCTTTATTGTGGGCATATTGTATTGCAAAACACTTTTGCCGCTATTAAGGTAGACTATGGGTAAGGTTAGGGACAGGTTTGGTGGTTTGAGTAGGTTTAAGGGTGGGTTAAAGTTTAAGGATGGGTCAACAGTTTAACTATAAATTTAACTACAGGGATTAATTACAGATGCAATTACATATATGCATTTTTTAAAATATAAGTACAATGTAAAAACATGTATGTACACAATATGTGCATTGTACCAAATTTGCAATTTAAATAGATTAAGTAGAACCCTTTCTTTCTTTCTTTCTTTCTTTCTTTCTTTTTGTTTGGTAAGCAGAATAATTTACAGTCAACCATTATCACAAAATAAACCTGTTTTTACAGTGACTGTACATAATTGCTTACAAATTATTCATAAACATTATCTTTACATGTTTAACATTTCTGAGTATCAAGCTAGAATTGCAAGTTGCATCCTCGCAGAATCAGTGTATAAAATGCTGAATGTACCTCTGACACATGTTTCATCTGGAACTCCTGCAGCTGCAACTGGAAGCCATAGTTTGGGCCCACAAATGAATGCACAGCCTTTATTGCAGTCAGACACTCTTCCCAGCCATAGTTGGTGACAGTCATTAGGTAAGCCACCACAATGGTGGTACTGCAAGACACCCCAGCAAGACTGGAGCATTAATAGGGTATGTTAGGTAGAGTTTAAACAAGGTGAAGCATGTATATATTAAATTACTGTATATTGTTTAGCATGGAGATAATGTTTATTTACACGTATTGTAGTAAAACTTATTACAAGAAAGGCAACAACATGAATGATCTGTTCATACTGTAATACTGGTAAAGGACAAAAAGATGAATGATGCAAAATAGCACTGCTTTTCAGATATTACAGTTAAACCAGGTTTTCTCTAAAGCTCCAGTAGTATTTAAATATGATTTCTGAAAAAGCTCACATAGTAAAAGGTTAAAATATAAAACCATACTCCAATGGACAAACCCACCGATGGACTAGACATGCCCCTCCATTAAGTTGACACTCATGGATAAAGCGTATGGACTCTTTGAAATGTTGAGACCTGCACAAGACACAAGAAAGTGACATTACCTGCACTGCATCATTAAAGATATCACAGATTAACACAGATTAATTTTATTTAATTTTCAGTTCCGTTTCTTTCTTCATCTGATTTCCAGCAACATTAACCAAGTAGACAGACAAAGGATACTGAAAAATGCGCAAACTTAAAGTGAAGGTTGGTTTTATATATATATATATATATATATATATATATATATGCATTTTTAGACATTTCTTGAGAAAGTTCTAGGTAAAAAGATTAAACATTTAAAATATGTTTATAATTTATCTTTAATAGTAAAGTTGCTAAAGCTAATTTACATATTTGCAGAGATTTACCATAAAACAGTTTGTGTTAGGGATTACAGTTATCCAGCAGTTTGAAACCCCCCAATTCAAGGTATGATTGGGAAACATGATATTGCAAAAAACCCCTCCAAACTACTCTACAAATAATGGCAGATTTCTCAATAAAGAAATGTGTCATAGCTACCAGATAGGTGCTATTCATACTGTGAGTGTATTGTGATTCTGACATCTGATTCTGAATCAAATTTAATTTAATAAAAAACCTACCCAAGCCCACTTTTGACAGTGTGTATGTGTGGCCACTGATTTGGTAGAAAGGATTTGTGATGTGATGAAACAGGCAGACTGACCGTTATCCTTATTTTAAAGTTGTGGGATTGTGACACAGGGGTTTTTCATAGGTCTAGTGGCTAGTGCAGTTTCCTTCCCTAAGGATTGCATCAGGGGTCTGTTATGAGCACACTTAACACCATCCAGACATCTATCTGATGTGCTTGATTGTTTGTTTGTTTTCCATCTGGAAAATGTCATGTTAATAATATTGGCCCATCCCTAAAACATTCAGAATTTTCATTTTTGGGTAAAAATAATGAAGCACGAAGGTAAGGTTTTGTGTGTGCATGTGCACACATTCATGAACACATGATTTACAGGTACTCTCTATAGGCATAATGGTTTTTAAACAGCACAAATTGTATTTTCTATCCCCTTAACCTAACCCTGCTTCTAAATCTACCTATCACACAAAAAATACCTGTATTCCTATCATTATGAGGACATTTCATGGGTAAGTGATATAAACTGTCAAAACTGTTTAAAAAGTCATGATGTTCTTTTTTTTTTTGAGATGAAAGATCAACAATATAAAAAAATCTAAATCTGAATATCAAATTCTGAACTGAACTCTCACAAATAGAAAAAAAATAAATATATATATATATATATATATATATATATACATATATATATTGTTTTTTTTAAACCAAATAATCAGTGCAGAGGAACAGTTTTTAGCAACACAAAGCAAAATCAGAGGGAAATTCAAAAACAGGACAATCCTTCAATATAAACAGTTCAAAGAGGGAGAAGCAGTGTGTAGCGAAGGACCAGGCTGAGTTGGATACATGTGCAGCTTTATTACAGAGTGGTCATACAGGCGAGAACAGTAACCGACAGACAGACCTAACTAGGCAGGAGGTAGGGAGAATGCTCAGAAATGATCACCAAAGCAAATCAAGACTTCACAGGGAATAAAGGCCAGAGTCCAGCTTATACGGGGTGGCGAAGCAGCAGGGGGTGTGGCCAACGACCGAAGAGCGGGCTCTGGCCCAGGTACAGGGCATGAAAGAACAAGAAGTCGAAACGGCCGGTTAGAACTCTGGTGAGAGCTCCCTCTGGTGGTGTGGAGGAGGCGGGCGATGCCATGGTCTACCACGTGGTCAGGGGGCATCCACGGGTGCCTCTTGCCGGGCCTCCAGGGGGTTTTAACAGGGAAACATGGAAGGTGGGAGGGATTTGATAATTAGTGGGAAAGTCGAGTCGAAATGAAATAGGTGTAATTTGTCTGATAATTTTGAACGGGCCGACGTACCTGGGGCAGAGCTTGCGGCACGGAAGTCAAACGCGTAGATCCCTGGTGGAGAGCCACACCCATTGTCCGGAAGCACAGGTCGGGCCTGGGCGACAGTGACGATTGGCCTAGCGAACCAGGCGGCGAACTGCGTGCTGTAGGTGAGTGTGGGCTTGGTTCCAGACCTCCTCACTGTGCTGCATCCAATCGTTAACGGCGGGTAGATCCGAGGGTTCCCCTGACCAGGGGAATAGGGGCAGCTGAAACCCGAGGATACACTTGAAGGGGGTTAATCCAATGGCTGGCTTGAGGAGTGAATTCTGGGCGTATTCGTCCCAAAACAGGTACCGACTCCAGTCCGAGGGATGACCGAATCTAGTACAAACGTAAGAAGCGTATAACATCTTGATTGAGCCACTCAGATCGTCCGTTGGACTGTGGATGGTACCCGGAAGTCGAGCTTATGTTAACATTGAGACACTGGAAGAAAGCCGCCCATATTCGTGAGGTGAATTGGGGCCCCCTGTCGGACATGATGTCCTCCGGTAGTCCATAGAAACGGAATACGTTCTTGCACAACTGTTCAGCCGTCTCAAACGCTGTGGGTAATTTGGGTAGGGGAATTAGGCGGCAGGCTTTGGAAACCGGTCGACAACGGACAGAATAGTGGTGTTCCCCTGAGAATCAGGCAGATCGGTGATAAAGTCCAGGGCCAAGTGGGATCAGGGGTGTTGTGGCAGCAGCAGGGGCTGTAGAAGGCCGGCCGGCAGCTGGCGCGAGGTCTTGGTGGTCTAACACATGGGGCAGTCGTGGATGAAGCGGATCACGTCCGCGAGCTGAGTAGGCCACCAGTAGCGATTGCTGAGCAGCTGCTGCGTGACCGAGATTCACAGGCACCCAGAGCTGGGTGAGTTATGCAGTTGGTTCAGTAATCTCTGGCGGAAAGGCTCTGGTACAAATGTCAGGTTCAGGGGCACCCCCGCTGGTGGTGGCCAGGACTGATTCGCGTGAGCGAGTTCTGTATCAATGTCCCATTGAACTGGATCGACAAGAGCAGTAGCATGGAGGATGGTTTCAGGTTCGCTTTGATATCAGATCCTACACATCCCCCTTTTGCGCAAGACAGAGGTGATGGCAATACTTTCATGTGGTCTTGTGAATGTTACGGTGTCATCCTGTTTTCACCCTGTTTGTAAGTCATTCATTAAAGTATTCTGCAAATGGATTCGCATGCCTCACGTCTCGTTCATGACAGACAGGTAATGTCAGCTCAAAGTCATGGAACGCCTGGCTGATGAGCCATCCCAGGTGACTGGCTTTGGGAAGGTGGATGTTTTTGACTGTACAGTTGTTGAACAGCACATTCACAGCTTGAGATGACACTTCAATGAGAGGTGTGGCTTCCAGTGTCAGTCCTAGTTTTAGGCATGTTCTGGAAGGTTGGAAGAAACTTAGCTTAATGTTGAGAGTTTGGCCAGGTCGCATGTTGAGGTGGACGCTGACACTCTTGTGGTAGGCAGGTATGGTTGCTTCTTGCTCATTGATCATTGACATTGTTCACAGTATCAATGCAGGCATTGAGCTGGATTGTGATGTCTGCTCCAATGTAGATGTCATGAGGTAGGTTGGGGACAACGAGGAGGTAGTGACTCAGTTGTCTGTCATTCCATCTTATGTCCACAGCGCAGGTGATTTTGGAAGTGGCCATGTTTGTTGAACATGGGCTGAGTGTTTTGTGTAAGACCTGATGGCCGAACAGACACGCCACGAGACACAAACCTATCATTTAGAATAAACTGGACTTTACTCTGAAACAG
>JAUMHE010000318.1:5169051-5180413 GCA_032359235.1 Enteromius mattozi
AAGGACAACGACAGGGGGGAACACAAGACCAGACAGAAACAGGAAAACCAAATATGGGCAAGACTAAACCAAAATTACAGAGACAGGGGAAAACCAAGACTGGACATACATGAAACATGACACTAAGTAACACTTTAAACCGTATAAGTTGTAAACTTGCATTAATAGAATAGATATGAATTCTCTTCAGTTGCTCTTCCCAAATCTCCTTCAAGATACTGACTCCAAAGTCATTTTCTGATGTCATGCTACTTCAAGATGATCTGAAGGCACTGCAAAACAGACCATGTCACAAAATGCTTGGCCGTAGGTGGTTAACTTAAAAGAATACAAGATCCTAAGGTAATCCTGAAATTCAAGTAATGAATGTATTTTTGTTTTTTTCTCCGTAATGGTGCACAGGTATGCTGTATCAGAAAAGATGAGATTGGGAAAGATGTGGTAAAAAGTGCCAAAATTTACCATCTGAATAAAATTCCTTTAACAACTAGCTTCTCTATTATTTTTTTAATTATAAAATTAATAAAAGCAAAAAAGGCCTCTAACATGTGCTTGTTGTATATTTATTGTCTATTATATCTGTTTTCTTTGTATATAATTAAAAAATAATCTTGCTGTGTGTTAAGCTGACTTGTAGCACTTCCATATCATTGCTCTTTTGTTCATTTAGATTGCTTCCATTGTTCTCATTCGTAAGATGCTTTGGATAAAAGCATCTGCTAAATGACTAAATGTAAATGAAAGAACTCTTCACTTGTCAATAGCTTCAGTGAAAATAAAATCCTCTGTGATTCTGAACAATGATGAACTAACTGAGCACACAGTCCACCTCCTAAGGGCATGAATGCACTCTTCTCCTCGTTCACAGAATAGCCAGCGAAAGAGCCAAAAGGCCTTAAACAACTCCATAAAGTGCTACCAAATGCAGACAGTACTCAGCGACTAGAGCAGAATCTGATTGTGTGTTAAATAGTCAGTGTGATATCATTCAGGTAAGCGTGTGATAAGCGACAGCTGTGTGTGTGCAATCAGTGCAATGAATGATGGGAAATGTAGTCCAGTGTGAGGTGCAACAGTAGTGTAGTGCAAGAGTGGAGAGTTCATAACCCCGGTTCATGATGAATATCTACTGACAAGTGGTGTGTTTCCCAAAAGCAACTATGGTCACAAGTTCTGTCATTATCAGAGTCCAATGGCACTAACGAGCATAGTTAGCTAATGATGCTTCTGGGAGACACATCCCATAATGTTACATTTACTATTTCGCAAATTCATTAACAATACACAAAATGATATTGCCTGAATCCAAGCTGGTTAGATGTGAGTCAGGGATGTGTGGAAAAAATTGAACTTGAACAACACCTGTTTCTATGAAATATAGAAATATAGAAAACAAATAAATACATTTTCTGGCAGCACCATCTAATATTTTATGAATGTTAAGTGAATGATTATCATCTTTACTTTTACATTGAATACACTTTTGATAACATTTTGTTATTTTAAATTTTCAGAGAGAAAAAGAAATTCAACAATAGACTTATACATTTAATACGGGACTTTTATTTTGACAAGATGGCGCGGCGTGTGCGTCAGTTCCGTGTTCCTGTGATCACGCCTAGTAAACCGAGTCACACGATCGTCTGTATGAGCAGCTTTTTACTGTTCATTTAAAGCTCCTTTATTCGCCATATCTCTAAGCGTTTGCTTTTAGGAGGCTTTTAGTCGCTGGGAGAAAAGGTAGATAAACCTATTTTCTCATTTCAATGTGATTTAGACCAGGCCTGCTGACAAACTAACAGCATGTTTACAATCGAGGACAGACCACTTTTACATATTTCATTCCTTTCAGGTTTACGCACAATTAAAAAAATATACATTATATGTTATTACATAGTGTCTATTTTAACACTACCATTGTCTGACCTCTATAATAACTAGTGTTTATGGATAGCATCACTCGTTATGATGTTCACAGGTGCCTAGAACTCGAAATTAAAATGTTTAATTTCTATAAAAATACATAGGGACTTGTGATTTTTGTTATTACTAACGTTTACACTAAGTCAACGAGATGTCATGAATTAGCCAATATAATTTTCACACGTTTTACACATTGTCTACTTTGGTTAATGTTGAGTTATAAATAATTAATACTCATATTCTTTGTTAGTTAATGCCTATTTATAACAAGAGTATTAAAATAGATATGCTACATACGTTACTCTATATATCTCTATTATAGATCAGTGATTGGAGCTCTGATGATTGCTATATTAATGAAGCACATTCTTATTTCAGGGTTTTTGGATATGTTATGATCACTTTAACAAACAGCTGGCTTCGTACATTAAGTTTAACAGCATCAAGTTAAAAAGGGTAAACTTTATCATTCAAGTGAACTGTGCAAGTCCATAAAACCATTAATAATCAAGCCTAATTAAGATCTAGACACTGTAACGAAGCATTTAATATGAAGGCAAGTCCCTTTTTATGGAAGTACCAGAATCTTTTAACATGAATGAAATGTTAAGAATATTTAAAATGATATCAATATATTATTGTATGTGTGGTTGTTTGAGTGATGGAGAGGGTCTGGCATGGCCGGTGCTGTCACACAGGTGCCTCGTAAACTGAGAAGCATTGGATCGGGCCTATCATATCCAAACACACCTTATGGCCTCCATCTACCCGCCCTCATTAGAGGACTCCGCTGAGGTGAAGGAGGGCTTCCTCTGCCCTCTCTGTTTAAAGGACCTCCAGTCATTTTACCAACTACAAGGCCACTATGACGAGGAACACTCTGGTGACAACCGGCACGTTGGTGGTCAGCTGAAAAGTAAGCTGAAAAAGACTGATTGCCATTTCTTCCTTCGTCACAGTGCTAAACGTATTACAAGCTGTGTTCCTTTCAGTCATATGAAGTGGACATCACAGTTTATTTTGCAATCTTAAGTGAGATTCCAGTCCGAAAGGAGTGTGCATGTCCACTTTTCCCACCAATAACCGTGCACTACCCCAGTACTTCAAGAAGTCCCAGGTGTGATTTGTATGCAGCTGTTCATGTTATAAAGTGTCTGTTACAGTGCAGCTATCATGAGTACAGGTAAATTAGATTTAACTATAAAATAATAATAATTGTAAAACTACCATTCATTTTTAGATTAGAAAAAGGCTGCCTTTATTTGATCCAAAATACAGCAATATTTAGAATTCAAAATAACACTGTAGTATATTTCTTTCAGAATTTCCAAAAAGTTAAACTAACAAAACTTTTGTTGGATATATATACGATTTATGGAGCTTCAAAATAATGGCCACTATCCACCAGCATTACCAAGCTTGGAAGAGCCAGGACAAATGTTTTAAAAACTCGGACTGTGTTTGTCTGAAAGAAGAAAGTTATATACACCTTGGGGTTAGGATGGATTGTCGATTTTGGGTGAGCTATTCCTTTAAGGATTTGTCACGTTGTTTTCTCAGGCCTGGTGCAAAAGGCAAAGAAAGCCAAAGACAAGCTGTTAAAGCGGGATGGAGATGAGCGGACAGATAGCAGCTATGAGTCATTTTACTACGGAGGAGTGGACCCCTACATGTGGGAGCCACAGGAGCTCGGTAGGATTCTTTACAAAGACGGATAAAAAAAGAAAAAAAGACAAGCAATATATACAATAAAAAAAAGCTAATCTTGTATCATTAGGGGCTGACTATAGTTGTTATTGTCACACTGTAATAAGTTTTCTGTTACAATAGGAGCCACCCGCAGTCACTTGGATTTTTTCAAGAAGCAGAGAGCTGCAAGAATTGACCATTATGTGATTGAAGTCAACAAATGCATTATACGACTGGAAAAGGTGATTATTTGTCTGTTGTGCTAAATATGTGAAAAAACACAGGCATGCGATGATATGCACATTGCAAGTGATAAACCTCAGTATTCAAAGGAACACTGAGATTCTGAAATATTTACAATGTCATGTTGTTATAATTCAGGAAGCTAGCAAACTTGCTCTCGAATGTATTCCAACACATGAACTTGCAGTGCTAGAAATGTCTGATTCACGTACGTAAGCAGATTTGAACAATCTGACCGATGTAGACGATGCATTACATTTTGAATAGTACTGCCCATTTCACAATGCGACTTTGTTTTTGATTGGCAGCTAACGTCGTTTGACAGAACCAACATGGATGCAGCGCAAATAAGATGTATGTGAACAAAATATCACAGATGTACCATTTAAAGAATGACTTCAGATGTGATAACTATACTACTTTGTTTTCTCAGCACTTGAGAAGTCAGTGGTATCGTGGGTGAGCGATCAAGATGTGCCATTTTGCCCTGATTGTGGGGGGAAGTTCAACATCCGCAACCGCCGGCACCATTGCAGACTCTGCGGCTCCATCATGTGCAGAAAGTGCACAGAGTTTATTCCTCTGGCACTGGCATGTGAGTCACATAGGCTAGATTAAATGGAAAGTACTGTTCATTAAGTCTTTCTTGAGTAAATCCTTTGACTTGAATGGATTGCATATGCTTTTTTATTCTAGAAAGTAGTGAGTTTCCTTTTTGTCACACAAAGTACAGTAACTATAAAGATAATGATATAGTTCTAAAAATCGTTCCATATATAGATTCCACATCACAGGCACAGAGAAACAATATCGTTGGCAATGAATTAGATCTAACTACTTGTTGGTCATCTTGAGCAGGCAGGTCAGTTTTTCAGAATGTGCTATAATGTGCTTTCAGATAAATTGACCAGTGGAACAAGGGAGGCCCTGTGGGCTCCTGGCCAGAGTGGGTCCCCTGGAAGTGCAGGCCCAGTGATGCAGCAGACTTCTCGCCGCGGCTCCATTAACAGCATCTCATCTGTCACATCTGTGTTGGAGGAGAAAGACGAGGACCGTGTACGTTGCTGCCATCACTGCATGGATGCACTTCTGCGGCATCAGCACAAACTGGAGGAAAAAGACCATGTGCCTGATATCGTCAAACTCTATGAGGTACAAACCTTAACTTTAAACATTTATATTTATATATATTAGTTCATACATAGTGTTGGGAAGTAACTAGTTACATGTAACGGAGTTATGTAATTTAATACATAAAATAAATAAAAATAATTGTAATCTGTTACAGTTACTAAGAAAAAATGTGTAATTTTATTACAGTTACTTATGAAAAGGTTAAGGATTACAAACGGGGTTACATCAGATATTTTCACACACACAGATTTAATTGCTTTCTTTGATAAATTGCATTGACTGCTTTAAAATATATAACACCTTTGTTTCCTGTGTTTAGGGCATGCTTATTCGATGATGCTTTTATTTCCTGAATGGGTTTATGTATAGCTATGCTTCATAGGAGGATAGAAAAAAAAATTGAAAAAATGGCAGAAAGAGAGCCATGTTTTCTCACACTCAAAAAAGTGAAAGTGTTAACAGTGTTAACAGAGCCACTTTGAGTAAAACAACAGACATTAGAGTTAAAGGAATTTCTTAGTTCTGCCGAACACAATGGAAGATATTTTGAAGAAAGTTTGTAACCAGGCTGTTTTGGTCACCATTGACTTCCATAATAGGAAAAAAAAATACTATGAAAGTCAATGGTGACCCGAATAAAGCCTGGTTACAAATAAAAACAAACAAAACTTTGTGTTCAGCAGAACAAAGAAATTCATACAGGTTTGGAGCTACTCGAGGGTGAGTAAACGATGACAGAATTTTCAGTTTTAGGTGGACTATTCCTTTAATGCACAAGTGGCAATTACGTTGCCCAGTGCTCCCTATCACTGTCCACGTTTTGATTTTGAGAAAATGCAGAGATGTATAGATTTTATGTAATTAAACATTAATGGAGTAATGTCTCATGCAGCCAGTAGTTTTTATATACCATATACATCATACATTTCTATAATACATATTAGACCATGCTGAACAAAAATCCTGAATAACTTATAAAAGTCATATAAATGTATTTGTGTCTTTTCAAAATAGCATTTTTTAAAATGAATTTTTGTGTCATTAAACCCTTTCATACCGTTCCAAACATTTTGCATCCACATGGGCCATTGGTGCTTGATTCTATGTATTTTTATATTAGTAGCTTTTAATATACAGTATAGTGTTTAGTCGTAGTATTGCTTGTTCTTGCTGTGCAGAGGTTAAGGACATGTATGGAGAAAGTTGAAGCTAAGGCTCCAGAGTACACACGCATGGCAGAGTCTCTCAAGTAAGCCCTACAAATGCAAAAGCACTACATTTTTTGACGTCTTTAATGATATTCTAATACCTAATGCCACATCCCAAACCCCAAAGTTTTCTTTGTATTGTGTAGTGCTGGGGAGACGTCCTGTAATCTAGAGAATGCTGCTGCACTAAGGATGGAGATACAGAAATACTACGAGCTCATTGATGTTCTGAGGTAGGCAACAGACTAAGGACATACTGTGATGTGACGGACATATCTAACTCAGGATTCACAGAATGCATTTCTGTGGGGGGGTTTTGACACTAGTAAGAAGATACTCACACTCGGACTAAAAGAAGAGGTCCAGCCTCACCCGAAAGCCCTGCAGCTGCAAAGGATGGTGCGCTACACAGCTACACTGTTTATACAGGTGAAATGTTCATTGGTATTTTTCAAATCTGCACGAGGTTTGCAAACTTGTGGGTAAAACTATATACATATGGAAGCTCAAGTTCTCTGTCTAACACTTACACCTGTAGGAGAAACTGTTGGGACTGACGTCGCTCCCCACCAAGGAGAAGTATGAGGAGCTTAAAGAGAAGAGAAGAGAGGAGCAGGAGAGAAGGGTGCAGCAGGAGAGACAGGTGATTGTATTCTGTTTCTCAGAACATATTTGTCATATCAATTGTTTTTTATTTTATAAAACCTTAAGTCAATCAATGGCTATTCTGATGACTATTCCAAAAAATAAAAAGAGCTTAAATTGCTTGTCACAGGTTACACATGGCTTTAATAAATAAAAAAAAACAATTTTCATAGGAAGCTTTTCTACAAAAGTTCACTGTGTCTGCTGAAAGCTTCTGTTTAATAATTAATAAAATTAATAATTAGGAGAGACCTAGAAGGCTATAATTATGAGCCAGGAGAAGCTTATAGACTCTGTATGACATCCAGCTATATATATATATATATATATATATATATATCCTTGCAATATTTGTATTATTCCTCATAAGTATGCCCTATGATGCTTCATGCAGAAGATGGGAATAACGAGATTCTTGCATGCATTCCAGAAAATTATTCATTGAATATTTTGTACATTAAATTGGGAGAGCAGACCTCAAATGCACAATATATGTTTTTTTTTTTTTAATGTTGTTACAGTGGAATGCAAAGGAAAAATGAAAATAATCAGGAGGAAATGACTTCATTGCATACAAATATCCACATAGTTTCTCCGTTTTGGTGTTAGGCTTCTGTGAGATGATCCAATTAACACAGAAGTTGCTCAGCTTTAACAAACCATTGTCCAAGTCGCTGAGTTTGATTATTTTAAGAATAAGATCAGTGAATCAGAGATTCTAGATATGAATTTCTAAATAAATAAATCATCTTTTTATTCTTGCACAATAACACACACAAAAAAGCTGGTCATTATTTTGCATATTATAACACGTTATTTTCTTACGCAAGTTAGGCAGGCCTGGAGGCACAAAAACGGATTGGAAATGAAAATAACCTTGAGGATGTACCAGGTCCACGCATGACGAAAGCCGGTGGCTGGCTGCCGCAATCAGACACTCTGCATGCTCGCTCAGAGCTGGACGACCCTCTCCTGCAACAGATCAAAAACATAGAGTCGTTCTTACGGCAGGCGCGCTCCGCCAACCGCTCCGATGAAGTGGCCATGCTGGAGGAGAACCTGCGGCAGCTGCAAGACGAGTTTGACGCTCAGCAGACCAGTCGAGCCATCCAGCTTTCACAGAGGTTGGCTGACGAGACCGACCTGCAGCAGAGACAAATCCAACATCTGCAGCAAAGAGAGCTCGAGCAAAGAACCCAATCAAAAATCTCCTCCTTGGATTTCAGAGAGCGAGAAAATGTTCTGAAAGGAGAAGAGGAGGAAGGTGACTCGGGAGAACGTTTGATCGGAAGCCCTGAGTCTTTTAAGTTTTCATCACGTCTAATAGGAAACTCTCCTCCCTTAGACAGGCAAAGAGATAAACACACACCCACTCCACCCACCAGAAACCCCTTCGATGAGGAGCACGTCTCTCCTGTTGAGGAAGAACCAACAAATTCTCAAAAAGCCAATGGAAAGAAAGAGTACAACCCGTTTGAGGAAGAAAACGATGAAATGGAAGGCCCGGGTAAAGTGAAAGCACCTACAAATCCTTTTGAAGATGACGATTATGAAGATAGAGGTAACCCTTTTAAAGAGGTTTCCGATGAGGTTCCAGCTGCCTCAACCAATCCGTTTGATGAAGAGGATGATGAGGATGGCACAGCAGTCGATGACATGATTGAGGAAGAGCTACTCCTACAACAGATCGATAACATCCGGGCATACATCTTTGACGCTAAGTTAAGCGGACGCTCTG
Organism: Enteromius mattozi; assembly: GCA_032359235.1. Lineage (NCBI taxonomy): Eukaryota > Metazoa > Chordata > Actinopteri > Cypriniformes > Cyprinidae > Enteromius > Enteromius mattozi. The sequence goes on from JAUMHE010000318.1 coordinate 5,177,632, forward strand.
ATGAAGTGGAGCTTTTGTCAGAGAACCTGAAGGAGCTGCAAAAAACACTACAAGAGCAGAAAAGAAAAAAATAGGGGCAGTCACAAACATTTTTCTGTTTTGTGATTGATGAGGCTTGTTTTCAGTTATAAATAAGAGTGTGAGCTACTAATGCACTCGAGAAAAATTCTGTGCAAGAATGCATAGTAGTAGGAACAGACAATTCGTCATCAGACCAACTTAATTTCTGGAAAAAGGTGTAATTTAATTAAAAAACAAAACAGTAAATCTTAGAATTGGTAAAAATCAAGTATTTAATGAGAACTAAATCTTAATATGTAGTCTGAAGTCATATAAAAGGGTAGGCTTTATGGAAGTGGTTGAAATATCTGAAGTTAAGATTTTCTGTTCAACAAAGTCAGTATTTCATGCACATTGCTGCTTTGATTCAGAATACGTTTTGCTTTGATATTTTAAGAAAATGTTTATGTATCGAAGTCAAGCATAAATGCACAACTTAAGTTTTTTATGTTGATCTAATGGATAACCAGCACTTCACTAAATACAAACCCTGATTTAGTTCTATCCTTCAAACATCAAAGGAATAATTCGCTCAAATATTTAAATCATTTCACTTTACTCGTCCTTTCAAACCATTATGTATTTTTTGTGCGTCTTTGGAACACAAAACGTTTCTTTTTAACACATTTAGTCCATACCATTGAAGTCGATGCTGTCAAAAACAAAAATCCCTCACTATTAATTTTTGTGTGAATCTGTTTAATATTACAGATTGGCCTAATCAATGTCAAATGTCTGTAATTTAGTCTGTATATATTTGTATTGTTTTATATCATAAGTACTGATTTCTGTTGCACTTAAATGATAGCAATTATACAAATACATGCAATGCTATGGAAACCAGTGTTGAAGTGACAGACTTGTGCATATGGTCATCATAATTACCTGCTGCTCCTCTAAATAGCTGTGCAAAAACTACCATTAAATCTCAATTTTGCTTGCATGTTTCATTAGTGATTAATTTATGTGTGCTCACCTCAAAAAGACATGAAACACAACTGATGAGTTCTGTCTTGTATTAACTCAAGGCTTTCCGTGGACACAGTGAGAACACACAACAACGCTGTGGCTGATTATAATGCTTTTTTTTGTCATTGTATTTATGTTTATGTCATCAGAGGAACACATTGTGACTAACAACCTATCCACAACTTTTGGATAATGTTGTGTGTTTACACTGAGCAATATCAGGTATCATAAATGTAACACTAATAATTAATAAAATTCTGTGTAAAAACTGATTCGGTTTCATCCATTATTTATTTTTGCAAGTTTATAAAACAAGTCTGCTTTCCATAGTGAAAGTCACAAACATCAAATCATATTCATCACACACTCCAAAAAAAAAAAAAAATTAAGCTTCCAAGATGTTTTCACTTTTATCCCGAACAGTATCTACTCATCAGAGGCTGCAGTCATTTTAGCTCTGTATTTGCCAGTCATCTCTTTGGGAAGTGGGACAAAACCAGGATGAGGAACTTGACCCTCCACTTCACTGATACACTCCCGCAGGAAATATTTCTTGGGCCCAAAGTTAGCAGGGTTAGACAACTCCATTTTAGCCAGAGCTTCAGCTTCAAGAGCTTTACTGTGGGCAGAAAGAGACACACGTTCAAATGATATTAGCAGTAACGGCTATATATAGCTTATATTATAACCCCAGATTTGCTCTCTACACATCTTACAGTGTAAACTTGAGGTTAGTCTAGTACCTCTGATCGACGTGCCAATTAGATTACTTAATTTATTTGAAAACTATAATGGATATTTAAAAAAAAAAAAAAGCAACAAATATAGATTTTTAATCAAAGTAATATTTTTCTTTTCTTTTTTAATTATTTGTCCGCTTTGGATTTTTGAGAATCTAATAGAAATAACATCTATAATAGCACAGGACAATATTCCTAGCAAAAACACTTTTTGACTGTTTGGTTAGCATGATCTGTGGCAGACTTTTCTTCAAGTCCGGGCAACAATTTAATAAACTACAAGTTAACATTTAATCACGAACTGTACAGACAATTTTTATTCTTTGCTCCATTTTGCTAACAAAGATGTTTCCAATCAAAGCCATGTTTGTGCATCTCTGCAGTGATATACAGCAGTGTTTTTTTTTCCCTGAATGAATTTGCAATTTTGAATGAATCGTGTGAGTCAATGATTCACTGAACCATTTATAAGCTTTTTATGGCTTCTTCAAATACCCACATTTTGCCCTGGACCACTTGTCCACTCTCTAGTGCGCAATTTATGTTAAAAAGACATCAAATTGACATCAAAATTTGGGTAAAACATATTGACCAACATATACTGTAATACATTAAGCCAATTTCAGGGAATAGCTTCCTGTTTCACCTCCAGACGAAATTGTTAAAATGTTACAGCATCTTGTTGAAACCTTCACTTATATTTGACATCAAATTGTCACAGGATACAGAAAGTTGATCCCCACATTAAAATTGTGTAGTATTGTGTAGTAACTCACTAGCAAGGCTACAGTGTCCTCCACTAACATTGGCACCCTTGGTGAATCTGAGCAAAGGTGGCTGTGAAAATAAATCTGCATTGTTTATCCTTTTGATTTCATTCAAAAAAAAAAAATCACAAAATTCTAACCTTTCATTGAATTAAAACAATTAAAAATCAGAAAAACTCATGATGAAATAAATGTTTTTCTCCAATACATGTTGACCACAATTATTGGCACCCAATTATTGCTACG
>JAUMHE010000318.1:5184850-5195744 GCA_032359235.1 Enteromius mattozi
GCACAAAGTATTTTATGTATTTTGAAAATACAAAATACTCATCTTAAATGTATTTAAATACAAATTACATTAGATTTCCCCCAAAGGCTTTAAAATACAAAATAGTATTTTGTATTTCAAATATGTGTTTTAAATTCATCTATCTAAAACACTGCCCATCCCTGAATATACTTAATGGATATTTTACTCATAAAAAATTCTAGGGGTGCCAGTAATTCAACAAGTATTCGAGAAAAAACATTTATTTAATCAAGAATTTCCCCCCATGTTCAATTGTTTTACTTCAATGACAGGTTAGAATTGTGTGCATTTTTTGAATGAAAGATCAAAAGGATAAACAATGCAGACTTATTTTCACAGCCACCTTTGCTCAGATTTACCAAATCTCCACCGGAGTGGCTTCAATGGATAAAAGTGGCTGCCAAATACATACATGTAAATGTACTTACTCTGACTTTCCAAGGATCATCTTCACATGCTTCATAATATCTCTGTGTTCTTTTCCCTCTACATCCACCAACACTTGCTCTCCATCATCTAAACAACATTATAATGAGAACATACCTGCCACAGCGACAGAACACAATACTGAAAATACAGGAACAAATGACTTACCAAGGTAAAATCGGAGGAAGGGTGAGGGTGTCATGTTTTTGAACATCATTATTTGAACCCAGGGATTTTTGTACTGGATTTGAGGGATATTGAAGAACACAAACTTCCTGTCAAACAATATCACACATTAAACACGGATGACTTTGTATTTATAGACTTTTTTTTCTCCTACAAACTTCTTGATTACACGATTACAGATTATTTAAAGCACAAGCAGTACTTTTGTCTGTGGTGACGTCATGTTGACACTGAAATGATCAGGCATGGCAAATAAAGTCATGTAGTGATGCTCGTGTTTGATCTGACCTTGCTCCTTCACTCAGATCTCCGTGTGTGTTATAATTGACAGTCATAATCTTCACAGATTTTTTAAACACGACTTCTCCTTTCTGCAGATACTCCAGTGTCCTCCGTATAGGGAACCTACCCTTCATCGGCATAATTAAACTATAAAGCTGTGCAAATTATGTTACTAAATGACCCACAGACGTGATACCAGCACATCGGCTCATGCTGCTCCTGCTTCGCCTGCTCGACCCAAACACACCGTTTAGCGCCACCTAGAGGACCGGAGGACTGGACTTCTTCTTCTTCTTTTAATGGCGGGTGGCAACTATCCGCCACCTACTGTGCTGGAGTGTGGGCCAGGAATATAGACATCTTATTTCATGAACAACATCAAGTCTGTTATTAGATGATACAGACTGAAGAGACAGTAATGATGATAAGCTATCAGAGCAGATTAAAACCTTCGTAATTTTGTTTTGCTCTACCCACTGTAATACCCTTAAAACAGCTAACATTTCCACAGTAAATACTGTCAGATGATCAGAGGTTCTTTCCTTAACATTTATCTTTAGTTCTGGAATAGTGAATGCAAAACCAGTAAAACCGCTCTTAGGATCTTTTGAGCCATCCGTAAAAAGCCAACCTTATTCTGTCCTCCACTTTTTCCTTTTCCCTTAAGTCTTTTTATTTCTCCTTGAATATAGAAGTCTATACGTAGTGGTGGAAACAACCAAGGCGGTGTACTTGAAAGAGGAACAGTAGGACTGAACTTACTCTCCTGCAATTTCATTTCAATTGCTATTTTACCAGACACCCAAGCAAAGCATTCCACCTTAGCCTTCGCACTTTCCCAACAAGGGTTAAGACACTTAACTGTAGGATGCCTTCTTTCATCATGACCTTTTAGATTAGCCCAATAATTCACCATCAGTTGCTCAAATCTTAAACTTAATGGCCTCAACTTGCAGTGCACAAGCCGGCGAGGACCTTATGGCTCCACAACAAATTCGCAGCGCTTGATTTTGTATAACTTCCAGTCTCTTTAATGATGTTTTTGACGCAGATCTATACACTATACTTCCGTACTCAATTACCGATCTTATTAAAGCCACATATACCCCTCTTAAGGCTCTTTTACTAGAACCCCACTCTGTCCCAGTCAAGCACCTCATTATATTTAAAACCTTCTTACACTTTTCCTCTACTTTCCTTTCCTCTGTCCAAGTTAATTTAGAATCAAATGTTACCCCTAAAAACCAAAAGGAATTTACCTGCTCAATTTGATTACCATACAATAACACCTTAGCATCTTTATCCCTCTTTTGAGTGAAAGCCATCATCTTTGTCTTTTCCACTGAGAATTTAAAACCCCATGAATAAGACCATTCTTCGGTCAAACCTACTGCTTCCTGTATCTTCTCTTGAACTAAAATTAAGCTCTTGCCACTTTTCCAAAGGGCAGCGTCATCAGCAAATAATGACTTCCCAATATCATACTTTATTTTACTAAAAACGTCATTAATCATAATAGAAAAAAGTAATGGGCTTATCACACTACCCTGCGGGGTCCCATTATCCACTTTGAATTTGACTGGACTTCTTCTTCTTCTTCGTCTTCTTTAATGGCGGGAGGCAACTAGTTTTCAAGGTGCATAACCACCACCTACTGGTACTGGAGTGTGGACCGGAGATTTGATCTTTCTTTAAAAAAACCAAAAAACTACATTCTATTCATTAATCATCAATCAATTTTATCCTATACAGCGATTTATATATTTCATAGACAATATCGGGTCTGTTTTGAGATGATAAAGACTGCAAAGAAACCAATGCTGATAAGCTATCTGAACCTGACTGGGTTTTTGAGATGATAGTATGCTGATCTAGTTACTGCTTTGACATGACTACAGAAACTAAGATCTGTTTCCAGAATCACCCCAAGATTCTTGACTTGATTTTTAGTTGTTTGACCCCTAGAGTCAATGTATGCATTCACCTTCAGAACGTCATCTTTGTGTCCAAATGCAATCACTTCAGTTTTCTCTTTGTTTAACCGAAGAAAGTTTTGGCACATCCAACTGTTAATTTAATCAACGCATTGGTGGAGGAATCAACGGGGCTATAGTCATTTGGTAAATCTGAGTATCATCAGCATAGCTGTGAGAGGCAATTTGGTTCTTTCTTATTATTTAGTGGGAGCATGAACCTTGTGGGACATATGCTCTCATACTCAGATAATAACCTCTCCCTTCTAAGTAAGACCTGAACCATTTGAGTACCATCCCAGTTTTCCAATCTGTCTAGTAGTATGTTATGATCAGCAGTGTCAAACACAGCAGTCAGATCTAGCACTGATATTTACCAGAAAGAGAATTAAAGCAAATATCATTTAATATCTTTAGGAGCGCTGTCTCTGTACTGTGATGCACTCGGAAACCAAATAGAAAATTGTCCAGGTGAGTTTAAGTGGTTGTTCAGCTCAAACTACCTTTTTATTAAGCTTGCCAACTGTAAAGGAAGATTTGAAATTGATTTATAGTTACTTAATGTGCGTTTTCTTTCTCAACTGTTAAGACTTATTGGTCCTGTACAATTAATGGCAGTAGGGTTCATTTTTGTGCAAATTATCCCTTTAAAGTTGCAGTCACAGATCGCTTTTATGAAGCAAAGTAACATCGTTGTGCCTGTTCTTTTTCCCTCTCTCTTTCTTTTTTATACATAAGTTGTGTCTGATTACCTAATTGCACACTTGCCAACACGATAGGGCTTATAGGGTTAGTATGTTAGCTGTGACAACCTTCGTGCTTCTCATGAATGCCTTGAATTAAAGACCTCAGGTTGGTCTCTTTTTAAAGATGACAACCAGCAGAAGTGTAGTGAAAGCATTTTAAACATGAAAATGCAAAATAAGTTGTAGAAGTTTGGGTGTACTGTAAAGAAAACATACTGTACTTTTTACTTTATATGTATTTTTTAATTATTATTTTTTTTATATATATTTTGGAATCTAAAATTGCTATAAAATTCAAACTGTATGTCTAATTAAATTGTTACTTTTTTTTTCCAAATAAAAATGTCTCATCAGTTGAAGATCCTTTGAGATTTTGTGAAGGTGATGTATTAAATAGCCACCAGGTGACACCCAAACTCCACAGAATTTTTTGATGCATTTTTCTGTCACAGTATTACTTCTACCACTAAATAACCACCAAATTTTGTAGTATGACACTTGACATGGCCTAAATAGCCTCCAGCAATGCAGTGTCCAATTTCAAAATGGTTTTCAGCGGGTGTATTTTCACGCCACAATATAGAAACTCCACGTCAGTATAGAATTTAATAAAATTTATAAGCTAGTTCATGCACAGCTTTCTTATTGTCTCACAGACAGATGAACACAAAGATGATTAGAATTACAGCATGGCATTACAACACCCATAAACCAGTCCCTGACAGATTGAAAACAACTAGGGTTTTTGGACAAAGTCACTGAGATTAAGTTGAGAGGACTTCTGAGCCAATACTAAACCAACAGTAAGCCTTATACAATAAAACATTTCTGAGAAACAGATCCCTCATCTGTAACAGAGCTTCGAACTGTAAAGCAGAGTTTAAGCTATAAAGAATAATTTTGACATTGCTGATGATTAAGGTTGATGTCAGTTTGTTTGTGAATATTCTCTTGAATATAATATTTGCCAAAGACATCTATTCAACAGCTTTACAGTAAAGTATGTAAACAATGGTAAAAAAAATGTTTTACTTGATTCACAAGAAATTGGAAATTCACTTAGACTCAAACACGTTTAGAGATGCTTCTGCTGCATAAACGAAGCATGCGTTTTGAAATATATGAGGCACATTTTGGACAGATCTTAGGCAGACTGCACGGTTGCAGATAGCAAACAAAAATCCTATTGAAATTTAATTAGAAACATGCAAATGCTTCTGGTGTTTTGTGTTTTATCATATTATAGTTAATTGGGACATAAAAAGCAATGCGGCTAATCAATACTGCAGTCTGGAAGTTCAAGTATATAAACCCAAATACATACAGTCTAGGTGAAAATTAGTTTTTCTTTTTTTTGGGGGGGGGCGTCCATATCAATACTTTTCTTACAATTAGGACAAAATGAGACATTTTATAGCTTTAAAATGACAACAAAATTAGAAACTACGATGATCTGTGCACATATCTGCAAATAAAAAGCAAATTAGTAATCTAAGTGCATTAAACCATCACGAATGTAGATATATTACATCTGAAAATGACACCTTTTGTACATTGCAGCAGCAGTCAAATGCTATAAAGATACAGATCAAATGCTTCCTATATATCATTTAATAACAGAAACCAAGCAAATCAGATTATCTACATTTGTATGAACTATAGAGTTAGACTCAATGAAATAAATACATGAGTTTGAAGGGAAAACATGATATTGAGGAGAAAGAGGCTGATTGTCATGACAGTACAGAAGTACATGATCTGTGAGACACAGAACATTTGCATTCTACTCAATAACTGCTTTATCAATGAGAAAAATTCATGAGTAGCGATTCAGGGATCCAGAAGCAAACTGTCTTGATGTTAACGGTTACATTCAACCAAGAATCACATCTTCCACTGGAAAAGACCACTGTTGTAGATATTATCCTGGTAAGTTAAAAAAAAAAAAAACACTGTACTGGGAGAATTTAGGGGTTTAAAAGTTTTGTCTTGGATTGTTTCCATTGGAATCATCATGAAGTGCTCAAGTGTTTTTAAATTAAGGTTTAAAAAAAGAAAGGCCTTTGTTTCATTTTCGAGGCAAACGTCCTGTCATTGGAACCAGTCCCATAATGCATCTCTCTGTAATCTACAACACAACATTTCCAGGGTAACGGTCACATACTGAAAGGCTTTCACTGTTGCAGCTCCTCTTGAGGTAGAGCTTGTTGGTCGGTTCAATATAATGCGATATATCTGAGTCACTGTGAGGGCACGGGATGAAGGGACTTGCATGACTTCAGTCTCAAAGACTAAATGATATGAGAGTCAAAGCGCGATCACACGGAGGGGCTTGTGATTTGGCTGTTGTAGTCTGCAGTCTCCATTTTAAGGATATATGGGATGATACTGTCGATCGGTACATTTCCGATAAGGCCAGTAAAAAACAGCTCCTCTGTTATATTGGAACTCATCAACCGCAACGCTGGTAAACGCAACAGGATTCGGGCCAACCTGCAACATCCATGAGCAATTAATGAAAGCACAATCAGCCAATATACACTTAAATGATAAGCACCTGACAGTTATTATTACTGTATGCTGGTTAGGTAGCTGGGATGCTGGTTTAAGTTGATCCTTTGCTGGTTTTTGCTGGTTAAAGTTGGTCCTTTGCTGGGACCAGCAAAAACCAGCAAAGGACCAGCTTAAACTAGCATCCCAGCTTCGAAACCTACCTAACCAGCATATGCTGTTTTTTTCAGCAGGCCATTCTCACTAATTCCCACTAGAAGGACACTGCAAACATGTTTTTCCTTAAAACCGTTGTGTGAAAAATGTTTGTGATATCTGACAGCATGCCACAAATGCTGTTGATCGAGACTATGATGCATTTCACCCAGAAGGGAACAGACCTGTAAGTGTCATCGGGATAAGTCTTCTGCACATAGTCCTGGAGTTCCATCTGCGCTTTTTCCTGGAACTTTTCAATTTGGCTACAGCTGCTCAAACCTGGATGATCTTGTGCATTAATGAATCAGCTGTGAGTTTACATCTGTTATACAACAACTTTTCCAATCACTCAAATGATTCTGGCATTCTCTGAGGAACTGAATGGTTGTGTACCTGGACTGAACAGGACAATGGCTTTTAAGTAGGCATATTCATAACCGTCTGTCTGCAGCTTTGTCATGCTGTTGCAGAACTCCTGCAGCTTCCATATGTGCTCCATGACTAGTTTAATGCGTTCACTCGATAGCTTGTCTACTGGGAGGAGATCAGTTGTTAGTTCATTAAAGACAACATTTACATCAGTTTACATTCAGGCACATCAACTTATTAACAGAGGTAACTTCTATCAGTGCTTCAACACCATACATTTTTGATATGTTTTCAAAATTAAAAATTAAAATAATATTTACAAAGAAATTCTTAAATTAAGCAGTTTGAAGGTTCTTTTCTGGTGCCACACCACTAAACTATCCATTTAAAAGCATTATTTATTATGACAACACAGTGCCATATTTGTGTATATTTGAAAATACTGAAAAAACAGGAACTAGAGATTGAAATTCAGTCTTTATGACAATGCCTTTATGTCCCGATTGAATCTGCATGGCAACATTTACAATTTCAACCACAACAGGAGCAGTACTTTTACATTTCTAAAATGCATAGTGCATGATTTCACATTATTCTAATTGAACCGAAAAACAAGGGAAAGCACAGACTGCAAAATTAACTTATGCATATTACAAAATCAGTCTGTTCTAAACTTAATTAAATGTAACTAGTAACTACTAGGCAAATGTGTATGTTCGACAGCCCTAAAAAATGGTTTCTGAATTTTAAACCTTGTTATTATGAAAGCCCGTTTCTGCCACTGAATAAAAATTCTAAAAAGGTTATTGCGACTTTTTATCTGACAATTCTGACTTTTTTTCTCAGAATTGCATGATACAAACTCTTTTGCAAGATATAAAATCCAATTATGAGTGGACAAAAAGACTGTGTTCTCTGAATTGCAACTTTATATCTCGCAATTCTGACTTTCTCTCGCAATTCTGACTTTATATCTCATATATCTCACAATTCTGACTTTATATCTCCCAGTTGCAAGAAAATAAGTCATAATTGCAAGTTTATATCATGCAATTCTGAGAAAAAAGTCAGAACTGTGAGATAAAAAGTTGCAATAACATTTTTTTTTATATTTTATTCGGTGGCGGAAACTTACATAGTTTACAGTTACAGTAAAAAAGAAAATCTTCACAGTTGAGTTTTGTTATACTTTCTCTGAAGCTGCTATACTTTCTGTGCTGTTGACATTACATAAACAAATAAATAAAAAAATGAAATATAACATTTTGTTGGGAACATCTATCATGTGCAGACTTTTGCCTTTCTACCACCATCTGAGGTTAAAACACAGTACTGCGTGCCATTTACATTACAGCTGTGTTTCAGTACTGCTTCTTTCTGCAAGGATGGTTTTAATGGTTTAAGAAATCATCATGGTTCCTGGTGGATCTGTCATGCTGCACCAAAACCCACTGAAAGTAGGAAACACTTCCAACAAAGCATATAGAAGAAGAAGAAAAAAGCCATATGAGTAAGGGTTATATCTGCCACTATTGTTTGGATGCAGACCCTGTGTGTGGTCTCTAACTGTTTTATTGTATATCTCTAGCCTCCAGCACAACTGTACCATACCGTCCTGGATACTGGACTGCAGATGATTGACGATGGCAGCGAGGATGGTGGACAGACTCATGATCTGAGCGCACTGTGCCAGACCCAGAATAAACAACTCATTCCAGCATGCTCGCACCAGAGCTGTGTTACTTTCCTGCCTACACACACAGAGACAGAAACCGACAAATTCTAGAGTAGATAACATGCATAAGTACAGAGAGAAACCCTGAAGTAGAAATCTCACCCGAGAGCAAGGAACGCTGGAATAGAGCGCGCCCAGTGCATGGAGAGGAAGAGCAGGCGTGATGCAGACTCACAGATATAATGCACATTCAGATACTCAGGCATTGGGCTTGGCATCGTCAACTAGAGAGAAAATAATCAGACAATTAAGACTTTTCTATTATTTAGAATAATAAGTAACACAAAAAATAATCTTTTTTTTTTTTTTAACTTAAAAAAAATCTTACATTTTGTCTAATTACTATCAACAGCTGCAATTAAGTAATATTATATGTGAGCCTGGAGCACAAAAGCAGTCATAGCACGGGTACATTTGTAGCAAATAGCCAAAATACATTAAGATATTATTGATGATATCAGAGAGCCATCCATAGACACCAATACAACTGAAATGATCCCAGCTCCAGAAACGTAGTAAAAACAGTTCATGTGACAGTGGCTCAACTTCAGTTTTGCAATGCTAGGAGAATACTTTTTTTTCTTTCGCAAAAAAAACTAAAATAACATCATTTACTCTACCATTCTTCTCCCGTGACTCTTTTGAGAGTATCACAACGCAATGCAAGCTTTAACATATTTGGCGTAATCAGCCTTGTTTACAGCCGGGTGAAAGCACGTATATGTACGTAATCTGAAGTTGTTTACGCATAGAAGAAAGCATACGCATGCGTTGTGATACTCTCTAAAATGGCAGAAGACGTAAGTCACGGGAGCAAAAAAAGTATTCTCATAGCATCGCAAAACTGAAGTTGATCCACTGATGTGACATGGACTGTTTTACCTGTGTCTTTACTACATTTCTGATTCTGGGATCACTTCATTTGTGTTGCTGTCTATGAAGGCTCAGATTTTGTGTTCCAAAGATGAACGAAGGTCTTTTGGGTTTGGAACAACACGAGGGTGAGTAATTAATGACAGAATTTTCATTTTTGGGTGGAGTAACCCTTTAAGTATTATTTATTTTTATGTTGACTTTCAAAGCTTTTGCAAGAGAGTGAGAACGTCATGTACGCACCTTAAAGCTGATGTGTGTGTCTGTTAGCAGAGGTCCCTCGACTTCTATGAGTGGTGTAATTTGATCTCTGCTGATCACTTGTATTGTTGCTCCACCCACCCCATCCACCTCTGACAAGCTCTGGCCCTCTGTCACTTCACTGGGGTTCAGAGCTTTAGCTAGCGTGTCAAAGGCACTGCAACACCAAACACAACACACTCAGAAGCAATTACAAAACACAAAACAAGTTTTTTCTGTTTTTCTTTTCTTTTTACCTTGTTTTGATGGCACAGTTCAAAACCAGCTCTTTGAAATTTACTTAACCTTATGTCATTCCAAAACTGTACACCTTCTCTCTTCTGTAGGAATACAAAAGAAGAAATGTTCAGACTTCTCTTTTTTTAAGATGGCAACCCTGACCAAGAAATAAAATAACAACAGCAGCAGCGACAACACCAAACAAGTACCATAAAAGTAGTCCATATGATATATTCCACATTTTACGAGTCATACATCAGGTTTGTTTGAGGAATATATTCAAACAAGACGTTGCCATCTTCTTTTGTTTAATGGTGAAAACAACACCTTCCACAGAAGAAAGAAGTCATACGGCTTTGGAATGGAGTCATTTACGGTTACACTTTATTTCAATATTCCACTTTAGACATACTACTAACTAGAAGTACTAACTACATGTCAACTAATTCTCATTAATTTGCAGCTACAGAGTAGACTGTTAGGTTAGAATAAGTTGATATATACTTACAAATCTTCTTATAGTCAGTATGTTGTGTATGCATTAATATATAGTGTTAGAAGTTATTAAGCAGACAGTCTACTAATACTCTAATGACTGCTAGTTGACATGTAGTTGTAAAGTTACTTACTGTTAGTAGAACGTCTAAAGTGGACTATCAGAATAAATTGTTACCTAATTTTCCTTTTAAGATTACTTATTCCTATAACAAATACCATAATGCTGTATCTCTTTACGATGTGAAAAACATACACGTATATTATCTGCTTTAATAACAGACCGTGTGATTTCACTGGGTGATTCCTCCAGCTGACCGTCTGTCATCTCTCCGTTACTAACCGGATCACTCAGGTTGGCTAATGATGTAACCACATTAGCCAGCGTCCCCAGATCACCATGTCCCGATTCCGCCTGATGAACAAATAACATCTTCATTTATATTTTAAAGTGAAAAACAAAAACAGTTGCAGCTTATTTGAATGTTTATAACATTGCATAATTGTATACATATACAGTGTCCTCCACTAATATTGGCACCCATGGTAAATCTGAGCAAAGGTGGCTGTGAAAATAAATCTGCATTGTTTATCCTTTT
>JAUMHE010000318.1:5195844-5209261 GCA_032359235.1 Enteromius mattozi
ATCACAGCTCACTGGATAGCTGGCCAATCACAGCACACCTCGCTTTTTAGAACGATGAGCTTCGTACAAATCGACAGGTTTCAGGAGGCGGGGCTTTTAGGAGAAACAATAATGTACAGTATGTGGAAAATAATGTGTTTTTGCACCTTAAACCGCATAAACATTGCATTACACCAAATAATGTTTTTTAGCAACATCATATGACCCCCATGTGATACTCACGTGCCAGTTTTATCCACTGTTAAGGAACGAACAGCGCCCCGATGACACAACATCTTTACAAGCGGCTGTTTCTGGTTGGGCGACCACAGACTAATGGTGCCATTTGGGTGGCCCAGGTGAATTACTGCATTATAGGGATTCTGTGCCATCACGTCTAGCCGTCCCATTTTTGTGCAGATGGCTGCGACCTCTTTACCAATCGATACATCCAGATATTGCAGAAACCCTGTGGCACTCTGAAAGATTCAATTATTATTGGCATATGGAAAACCTGTTTTAAGGCTGAGATACAATTGGAAAAGTAATTATTTTTTCATACACAAACACTTTCTAAAGGTTGAATGTGTAAAAATAGAAATTAAATCACTTTTTTTTCTAATCAGTTTAAGCTCTAAAACAGCATAGTGGATTAATAAATATCTTTCAAATGCACATTTAAAAGAAAAAAAAAAGCATCTGCCAATTGCTTTTCTTGGTTGTTTTATTGTTTTTTTTTTTCATTTGTCAATCCAATTAAACATTTCAAAGGACAGTTCACTCCTTGGAGAATTTTTTTCTTTCCTTTTTTGAGATATTGCAGTCTTTCTCAAAATACATTTCATAATTGATTTGGAGTATTTTTATGTTATGATGAACATGTCTAGAAGCCAGATTTCCAGTTTGTGTTCTCTTTCTGCACTAACAGCTACTCCTCGCTACTATAACAGTTACTATAGCAAATAATGTGGATAAGTAGTATTTTGACATGCAAAACAGAACATTTTTCATTACTTTCACTTCTTATTTGTATTTGGAATCGGCTGCAGTGTTAAAAATTTAAAGAAGATCAAAGTTTTGGCAAAAGCACTTGTTGACGCACCGCTGTGGCGAGTAGGAAGTGGTAGGGTAGAAACTGCATTCTTAAGACGTCATTGAATTTCTTCACGCAGTGGAGCTCCACACCTTTAGAGTCATAAATATGGAGCCATTTCTTCTGTGCCACAGCAAACATGGCCTCTGTATGAAGCCACCTGGAGACAGAACAAAGAGAGCAGAGTGAGCTTAAAATACGAGACAATTACTAAATAATCGTTTCCATATAAATACCCAAAACGGGAATCTTTGAAAACGGTGACGACATGCATGTGCATAGTACATGTTAGGTATGTAGACATGTGTAGTACGTGTAGGTTTTAAAGGCAAGCGCAGAAAAACACTCTTTCATGCATGCTCCACGTGTTGTCATATTAAATATTGTGTGAAGCACTTTCATGAGATTTGAATTCTCCGCTGTAAGACGACCTCATGCATAATACAGTGGAGCGATTGGTGATTGGATGGTAAGAGTTCATTCTCATGAATAATACTAAGAATAGCTCAGAATACTAAAGACATTTACTCATTAGCCATGGCAGCCAGTCACTGCTCAACGCACATACATCACTTTTCACAGGCTTAAAAGAATACTCCACCCCAAAAATTTTAATTCTGTCATTAATCACTTATCCATTGTCGTTCCAAACCCATAAATGCATCATTCTTCTTCGGAACACAATGAAAGATATTTTAGATGAAAACTGGGAGGCTTGTGACTGTCCCATTGACCGCCAAGTAATGAACACTGTCAGGGTCCATTTCTTTTTTGCATATAAAATGTATTCTCGTTGCTTCATAATATTCAGATTGAACCCCTTATGGCAGATGGAGCATTCTGATTAGGCATGTGCCGATATATGACGATAATGAATATGCACGTTATTGTAATGGTGGCCATTTCAAAACACAGAAATAATTATTTATTACAAATTATTCAGAATTTGAATGTATTTTAAGAACACTTTTCCCATTAACTGATTAAATGTACTTTCTTTATATTATTTAAATATCCATTCAGAGTTTTGTATTCGCAATGGTGTTCATCCGAATACTTTAATATTTATTCCCAATAGGCGATTTATATTATACAATTATTATTATTCTGTCACACTTCACATTACTACTTCATTATTGGTTATTTAACTCCTAATGAAAAGTTTTTCTAAACATTCATGAATCTTAGGTCGTTTAAATATTTAATAACACTGTTAAAATCAAAGTAATTAGAAACAGCTTTTTTCTAATGAACTTGAGCTAATAAACGAAGAGTTGTATTATTTTTTATCTTGTATAACTAAGGTTAACTAATGATATTTATTGGCCTTTTAATTCTTTTGCACTTTAATTTGTGCTTTTTTTTGTATGTTCATATATTTTTGTTATAAGAAAAAAAGGTATTAAACCTGTTATAATGTATTATGACTTTTCACATTGACTTTTCTTAGGTAAATGCAAATACTGTTTCACTGTTAAACACAGATTGAGTGATAACATGAGACATGATGCATTTCAAGGTGAGCTGTACCTTTTAACATACATTATGTTCATTCATGTTCATCTTATGCTAGAATGTCTGTCACACTATTTTAATCAGTGCAGAATCAAACAAAATTTTACAATAAAACCGACAGAATTTGGAAGCTAGGACTTTGCTACAGCATGTGAAGAACATGTGCAAAAAAATGAAAAGAAGTATCTTAACGAATGTGCACTCACTTGACATCATTCACTGTTTCCATGACATTCATCTCACACATGAGGTCTTTGGTTTGCCAGTCGATGCAGGCCACATGACCTCTCTTTCCACCCACTAGTAGATGCCTGTTGCAGACAAACACATTTTATGGATCTGTATATTTTTAATAAATACAATAAAAATGAAATTCAAGCAATGATTTCAATGAACCTTTCCTTATAATGAGCATATAATGAGTTTTCAATATCTGGATTAAGATGCCTAAGGACTCCGGATGTAAATGATCAGAGATGTTTTTAATTTTACATTTTTTTATTTTCTTAAACAGTAAAGCATGAGAAAACAGTGATATACAGGATTTAAAGGGGTGGTTGACTTTTTTCTAGGCTTGATTGTGCTTGGGGTCTAACATGTGTTAATGCTTAGTTTAAATAATAAAAAACACACATTATTTTTCACATAAGTTTCCTATATTCCCAACCACTCTGTCCTTCTCTGAAAAACATGCTGATCATTTCCTGTTTTTATGATGCCCCTCCCCTCCTTTACAAATTCGCAATAAATGGTTAGCTGACCAAGTGTGTTGTGATTGGCTAAACCGCCTCTAGAGCGTGTCTAAACGTCCCGCTCAGCTCATGTGCTCTGGTTGCATTGTAAACAGTGGCGTTGTCTATACTGCTTATCATTCTAGGCCCTAATGAGATGCAGAGGATGTTAGTGAAGAGGATTGCATAAAACCTGTGGAAGCACGTCTCTTAATGCTATGTTTTTTGTTGTATGGTACTTCAGATAGGATCTATTTTTAGTAAGTACGGGGTCTCTTTTCATCTGTATGCTGATGACACCCCGATCTATATTCCCTTTGAAGCGTAATAAACAGGCTTTAAACCCTATTTCAGATCTTTATCGTAGTCTTTATTTTAGAAACCCTCTTCTCTAAAGCAGCGGAGCAAGGCCTCACCCTGTTTGTTGCATGTCCCCGAGGGGTTCTTGACGTAACAAACCCAGGAAGCAACTCGTTGTAGTTTCTTACCAGGTTTTTAAAAGATATCTCCGTTTGCATTGAACGTTCAGTGCTGCAACTTTGCAGATATTGTTTATTCCCAAACAGCAACATCACACACTAACTAACATTAACAAAGCAATCATGAAATCACAATCAGTAAAAATATCTGATCACAGGTAAAATATCCAATCTCAACGTAATTATAATGGTTCCAAAATGCTGTTGTGTAAATAGAAGGCTGTAAAATGTATAATACAGAAAGTGTAAAGAGCAGCAGAAATGTCCTTCTGTTTACAGTGAGTATAATCCAAACAAACAACTAACAAAACCAACTGTCAGGATATTATTACACGAGGGGCAGTGGGACAAACAATATACACTGAGAGTGTTTCTTATGGAGAAAAACAATGATGAAAGGGGGAATATTGGGATAAGATGCATAAATGTGGACTAAAAACAAACAAATGTTGACAGTATAGATTAACTCTTAATGCAAAAGCAGAAATATTGCATTTTAACACATTTTTAAGCATCGTTGAGGAACATCTGATATAAAAACAATGAGTTGCTATACAACCCACCTCTGTTTTTTAATTTAATACATAAATATAGATTTTCACCTACAAGAACACTGAAAAACTGACTTGTTTAACACTAGAACTGTAAAGGTTTCTAACGGTTTTTATTTATTACTGACACTTGAACCTGATAGTACATCTATTAATCCACCCATTCCAAACTGAAGTATCAAGCAGAAAGTTCAAATGCCTTCTATAATATTAATGTAATGCTATATTTGTAAAATGTCGTAACTAAAATTTTAATAAATATGTAATTCTTTAGCACATACCGTCCAGTTCTGCTGTAGTCAAGCCTATATGGGCCAAACTGGGAAAGATGCAAGTTGAAGTACTGTAGGGAGAGAGAAAGCAAAAAAAAGTGGAACGTGTAAAATGCATTTAATCACACACAGACTAAAACAAGTTTTGACAGATGTGTAGTAACAAGCAGAAATAGTACATTTTCTGAATATTCTAAAAAAAAAAAAGTAATACTTTACTTTGTTACATATCTTTGAAGTCCACTTGTCCTCAAGTACTACATATTTGCCATGTATATACATTAGTAAGTACAGTAAAATATCTAATTAGTTACCATGTATGAACACTACCTGTAAGTGACTGTTCTTACCCACACTTGTCTGCATGTACAAACTAATGAATGTACGATTGTGAAGTACAGCCATGTTTCTCATTTGTTACCATGTACATACACTTCAGGGAAGTACCTTGTGTTACCACTCATTTGCCTGTAGGTACAAGATATTTACCATGTATGTACCAGGGGAGTACACATACTGCAAAATAAGGTGCTACCAAAATATGCTTTTAATTGACTGGTAATGCAACTACTTCTAATAATTGAAATTAGTCAGACCTTTTGAATAAGCCCCGTTTATGATCTCTAAATGGTGTGAAAAGGGATATTGATAGCACTAATTTCTGACCCATCACCTTTGATCCAGAAGTGATGTCAACTGCATCTGCGATGTCATCTTGAGAGATTGTGTTTGTGTCTTCATCCTCATCTCCTTCCAGGAAGCTGACGACAGACAGACAGACAGTTAAGAGCTTATTTTGGGTGTCTATTTACTAATCAAGATGAATACAATAAGAATAGTTTAACACACAAGCAGTAGTGTTACAAAATGTCCAAGCTGACATTTTGCTGGATACTTCGGACTACTTTTAGGGGTGTAACTGTACACGTATTTGTAGTGCTGTCAAACAAAATTAAAGTTTTTATTCACAAAATAGATCTGGCTATATATTTATTATGTGTATATAAATATACATACGGTATATGTTTACTATATAATAATACAATCATTTACATTTACATATTTATATTCATATATTATATATTTATACACATATACTATGCAAACAAACTTACTTAGGATGCAATTAATCATTTGACAGCACTACATGCTTGCAACAAAACTTTAGGTTCAGTATACCTGTTTACTAAGTGAAAGCAGCATTGCTTTAACCTATACATCTGCAGAACTTCTTTAACACGGTTTGTAATAGGGCGTTCACACCAGACGCAAACTGCGCAATTAATTCGATTTATAGCGTAGTTGGACGCTTGAACATTTGAGTGTACTCGCTTCATTCGTACGTGAAATTCACTTCACAACAGACGTGAATTAGCATTATGGGAGGGGCTTCTTCCAGGCGGCTCCAGTCGCATACATTTTGCAACAAACATCAAGCATTAATGGTGAAGGGGATAGTCGCAACATTTTCAAAACATTACTATTGTTATTGTGCCATGAAATGCAATTCTAATGTAGAATGTAGATGTTTAAAACTCAAATCTGCAGTTTATTAATAAAGATAGAGCCTATTTAAAGTTTGCTTCGCTGATTTCGTAGTCGTGAGCTCCATGCTCCACTGCTCATGTCTCCGCCGAGAGCAGTCCTTCTGACACTTGCCGCTGGCTCCTGATATCTCTGTAGTGGTTAAACATGAGGTAAAATGTGTTTTGGGTATATCTAACAGGCAAACTTTGGTGTCATGAATCTATTATTTCTATTAGCTCATATCGTTTTGGCTGATCACTATAAAAGTATGAAGATGTATGGTATAGTTCCGGGTATCCACATTGTTGTTTCGGATTTCTGCCTCCGCTCGCTACATAGTAATCACGTCACTAGTAGCGCAAGCTCCTGATTGGTTAACGTGCTGCGAGTATTCACCAAAGCTTTCAACTCAAACAATTTGCGTGAATCATGCATCACGCACATCAAACGCCTGAAAAGCTCAATTCCTGCTAATTCACGCGAATCGCGCCACAGGATGTCTAATCGCGTCATTGCATTGATTTAACACGTCAATCACTCGCGCTTCATTCGCGTCTGGTGTGAACGCACCATAAGACACATCAATATCACTTTTCACTAAATGTGTTTTTGCTACAGTCACAGTCCACACTGACTTTTATTGTATAGAAATAGAGCAGCTTGGACATCCACAATCTCCATTCTCACTTTGTGTTACACATGATGTAATCATTTATTTTGTTGAACACTGCTTTTAATACTTCTGAGGGTTTACAGTCAATGTGGTAGGAATGTGAACTGCATTACCCAGCATCCTCCGGAAGTAAAAGGTCATATCTTGCAGCCTGTTTCTGAGCGTGTTCAGACATGGCCTCTGAGAATGCAACGACATCTTTCAGCACTTCACGGGCTCTTGAAGGCTGACACACCAAAAAAAAAACAGGTTCAAAGAACTCGAAAACAAGAAAAGCAGTAATTTTACTGATTCAGGTTATGTTGTTTGGATGAATCTCACTAAATCTGCTAAAATGGTGTCCAGGACAGATTTTACCCCCACTATATTGCACAAGGGATCAAGTACTTGTGTGCTCACATCTAAAATGCAAGCATATTAAGCAGTTGTTAATTTTGTCAACTGATTTCTGTCAACTCAGTTGTCACTACCTGTACTGTTAACGCTGTATTTTAGTGAATTACGTGTGTACAGAATGTGATTAAGGAGTAAAAGGTGAACCGAGTTTAGCTGTAGTGTGTACGTGGCCATGTTTTTAATGCAGCTATTAGCATTATATCATCTGTACACTCATTATACTCTGAGAAGTAAAGTACTGACAAATGAGGGTCATTGCGCCACTATAAAGTGTGCTTTTTTCAACACATTTGAATAGGTTTACCATTAGATCGTCAGCTCAGAAAATACGCTAGCAGGACTAGAAACACTGGAGACCGGAAATGTAAAGCATCCTTCTGGTTAAGAGTCAGACGTGACTTCAGCGTTCAGGAAAAGCATCTATGGAGCCATTTTGGAGAGCATCACATACATAAACAACACGGATACATCATTTACATTAAGATTAAAGCGTAAACTTAAGTGTAAATGTATCCGTGTATGGTGCTGCTGACAAAGAACAGCATGATGTTTACGTATGTGATACTCTCCAAAATCAAATGCGTGTTCTCCGAAGATGAACGAAGGTCTCACAGGTTTGGAACGACAGGAGGGCGAGTACTTAATGACACAACTTTCCTTTCATCGGTTTACTGCATGACCTTGCCATAAAAATATACTTGGATGTAACACAACATTATATGTAATTTCACTCTAAAATAACTCTCAAATGAACGGTTTAGGTTAAAAGACTGATGTTTTAACTTTATTCCTATGTAAGGTTTTTACATTTTGCTTTAATAAAAACTCTAAACTTCAGGGATGACTGGTAAACACTTCTTCTAAAGTGTTTATATAAAAACAGTGATACACAATTTATCATCACATTACCCTCCCTACATCCGTTTCTGCATGCCAAATAAACTCAAAACAGAAATATTAAACACATAAAAGGAAAGCAATCTGACAGTGTTGCACATATAACTCTATAATTTTTTAATGTAGAATTTTAACTTACCACATTGCATTTCTTTCCTCTCTGAAACTTCTGGAGCTGCTTTTGTGGTATAATAGCCTCGCCAGGAAAAGGGTCCTTTTTCTAAATTAGCAACATAAACCAACGAGAAGCGCTGTTAGATTTTGTCAAATCAGGCCAGACAATTGAAGCAAAACCCTTAAAATAAAACGTTAAACTAAGAAGTGCAATAACACCAAGTTTAATAACACAGTTTCTTGAGTTAGGATGTTGAGTTTGCATCATTGCAATAATGTGAGCTAATAATGGTGCATTTGAAATGTCATTTAATTATTCCACCATCCAAATATGAGAAACTGAATCTTCAAATCAGTGGTCCCTACTGAATTTGTAATCAAGTTAGCCCTTTATAGGGACTTTATTTCAGCTAAGCAGAATAACATTTCTATTCTGAGAGCTATTTTTGTAGTTTAAAACCGAGCGTTTAAGTCTTTTTTTAATGGGTTTTTGATTAAATGCCTCAAATAAAGTCTGAGGTTAACACAATCTCAAGATAATTTCATATTTTATTCGACAACATGAAATAAATCAGCAAACAGAAAGAATAGAATAGAACATTAGAGAATCAGTTTTCTTTTATTTTTTTATGAATACGTAGAAAACAAGGCAAAAGAAAAGAAAAAGTATAGAGAATGTTAGTGCATTATTGTTCATTTTTTTGTAATAAAAGAAAACAAGCAGCTAGAATAGAATTAGAAAATCTACTTTAGTATAACAACACGGTTTTAAACATTTTTATGCATTAAAATGTAAAGAATTTAGAGAACTCCAATAAAATCTGTTTACACCATGCACCATTCACAGGTACAGGCTATTCATTAACATTAGTAAGAAGTGATGCATGTTATTATTAATCACCTAATACAATGTGTTCATTTTAAAATACCTGATGCATGCTTTTCAAAGATTTTACTAAACCACTGCGCTTAATGGAAATACTCTTACCTCCACAGGTTCAGCATGCTTCCTTTTAAATGGCCTTTCCTTCACTGCTGACTTCCTCTGGTTCCGCCCAGCGCTGTCTTGATCTTCCTCTGGTCTCTTCTGACTGTGGTCTGTGTTTGCTGTTTCTTCCCAGTAACGTTTAGGAGGCTGAGTAAGACAGAGACAGTCACATATCAGTCCAGCTCTTCCTCTCGTACAGACTTTATTAAACAACTTCATTAATCAATAAAGCTTTCTCTTCATTATAATGCTGTGACATATGCATCAGCCTCTAAAAACACTCAAGTCATTGAAATCCCTAGCATTATCACATAAACAACGAAGTAATTAGAAATGTATTCAGTACTGTCAAATGAACACGATAAACGATGAAGGGGGTTTGTATTTATTTACATATTTACTGTAAACAACCGACATCAACAAACACATCATGCCGATAAGTAAAACACTGTATTACACTGTAGACAAAGCAATAAATTACGATATTGACCTTTTTCTTATTGATTTTCTCCACGTGTGCACCCGTCAACACCTCCGGCGTGACCGCAGCCATTGCTGTTTGTCTTCTTCTTCTTCTTCTTCTTCCGGAGATTAGCTGCTGATGCCGAACCAGTTTAAAGGTGAAATACCGCCACCTACCGAGCTGGAGTGGAGACGCTGTTGCTGCTTATTAATAAGGTTTATGTGTCCTCCTGGGGACAGAACTCTTCTGATTATATGTATATATGGGTGATTCTAAAATTGTGCTTTTTATCAAATGGTTATATATTATTATTTTTTAATCTTAATTAATTTATTATTCTTCTTTAAGAATTGTTATGGATTACAAGATGTTACAGTCCATAACAGTATGATAATTTATTTAAAACGTGTCTTAAATAGCTGAAAATCATGATTTTCTTCTTGTCTGAAATAGTGTATTTTTTCCATCATGTATCAATTTGCAATCAAAATATTATGTTATAGTGTAATGTGACAGAGAAATAAGGCTTGCCCTGTCCTCTCTACACTTACCCTATCCTTGTCCGTCCATCAAACTCATTCTGTGACAAATGTATGAGTATCATGGCAGAAAAAATATAGACTAAAGGCTCGTTCACACCCAACACGATAACTATAAAGATAACGACAACTACATTAATTACAACAAGTTGGGTTATATATTTGACCCGGCATGCTGGGTTGCTTTTTTATGGTTTAAAATGACTACATTGCTAAAATGAACCCAAATTGAGCTAGGCATTAAATCTACAAAACATAACTTTTACACACAAAGAATGACTTACAAAAGGTAAATATTTATTAAAAAACAACAAGAGAAACGGTCAAAAGTAACATGAATGTTAAAAGAAAAAGTATGGCATTAACAGCGACAGAGTTTATAAATGAAGCACTGAACATTTGTCAAACATAACTTAAGATCAAATTTAACCTTTTTGGTAAATTTGATATATTATATAAAAATATATAAAAACACTTATACAAAAATTGTGTTAGTAGTTAAGTTCTTTACAAACTATTCTGGCATGACAGTACACAAACAAACCACAACATTAACACTGATATTATAACATTTAAGAGAAAAACATTTGAAAAAAGAAAATATTTCATTAAAATCTATCCATTTTCAGACAGAGGTGCATCACATCAGTAAGGATAGGTAAATAGTCCACTTTGTGTGATTGTTAAATGTCTCTGTCTACCACAGCGCTCTAGAATACTATAATGGCAGCACTACTGTGAGGGAATCTAATATTGTTTAAATAAATGTATTGCTTCCAAATACGATGGCGAAAAATATTCCTTAACAAACCTTTTTCCTGTGACTAAGACGAGACGTTGACAAGATACAACTATATCTGATGATAAAACTGTAACAAAATTTATGCCATGTCTTCGTTAACAAGACGAGACAGAAGTACAACGATATTTGAGGACTACCAGACATTCAAAATACATCCTATATGCTAAGTTAACTGTCCTCTTTCAAAACATGCATCCCTGTCATTGGCTTGAGAGGCGTTTGCATATCTAGTCTTAGTATGGCAGCCGCAGTGGACGCTAATTTTTGGAACCCAGTAAATATATTTAATATTTTCTTAATTTTTGTCCTCCACCACAAGTCTGGGAGACCAATATTTTCTTCTGAACAGACATGTTTGCTATGATATAATTTAAGTTTATTTATAGATAAATATTGGCATGGATTACTTCTACAATAACTATTTTTAAAACATTAAAATATGGATTATCTAGACTCTCAATGGATTAACAAAAATTTAAGAGAAATTGTAAAAAATCATGTGTTCTAAAGACAGACAAAAGCCTTATCGGTTTGGAATGACACGAGGGCAAGTAAATTATTTTTTTGTGAACTATTCCTTTAAGAAAGGAAGACCAAGAACGATGACTCTCCAAAGTTGGTTTGCCTTGAACGGTCTTTCACACAAGCAGGCTTCTGTGTCCTTAACTCCAAAGTTAGAGTTCTGCAATAAAAGAAAAAGTACATCAATGGTTTACATAAAATATGAAGACGTAATCATACTGTTGTTGAAACATTAATTTTCCAAAAAAAAAACTAATCAATCTATGAAAAATTAAGTTCTCCTATGTCTCTGGCTTTCAACATCTACAAAAACAAACATTCTTTTACTCTTACTAAAAAGTAATGATAACAACAACAACATCATGATGGAATTATGACGTTTACTTACGTCTTTCCCTCTCTTCTTAAGAAGTTAAGAAAATCAGCTCCGTCCTGAGACATGCAGCAGGCCTCTGTGTCCTTGACTCCCGGTGTGGGCAATAAGACACAAGCTCAACAAGTCTAAAATATTACATTCAAAACATTACTTTTAACAATTATCACTTCATCAGCCTCAAAATAATTAAGCTAAGTTGGTCTTTATTCCATAATGCCATTTCCTTTAGGAAACTATCAGTTTAACCACGAAAAATAAGCTAACAAATTTATATGTTAAAGTTTTAATAACAGTCTATTAACACCTCAAAAAGTGCAAATATTTTAAAATCGTATGTAAATACCTCTCCTTGGATCCCCACCTTACCGTGGTGGAGGGGTTTGAGTGCTTGAATGATCCTAGAAGCTATGTTGTCGGGGCTATATGTCCCTGGTAGGGTCTCCCAAAGCAAACAGGTTCTAGGTGACAGGCCAGACAAAGAGCGGTCCAAAAAAACCCTTATGGATAGGACCACAAATAAGAAAATCGTGAAGTCGCCCGGTACGGCGCAGCCGGGGCCCCACCCTGGAGCCAGGCCTGGGGTTGGGGCTCGTATGCGGGCGCCTGGTTGCCAGGTCTTACCCCACGGGGCCCGGCCAGGCCTAGCCCGAAGAAGCGACGTGGGGCCGTCCTCCCATGGGCCACCACCTGCAGGAGGGACCGTAAGGGGCCGGTGCATTGTGGGTTGGGTGGCGGTCGAAGGCGGGGACCTCAACGACCCATTCCTCGGACACAGAATCTGACTCTTGGAACATGGAATGTCACCTCGCTGGGGGGGAAGGAGCCTGAGTTAGTGCGGGAGGTTGAGAGGTACCGTCTAGAGGTCTGGGCTCTGGAACCCAGCTCCTCGATAGGGGGTGGACTCTCCACTACTCTGAGTCACCCGCGGTGAGAGGCGGCAGCTGGTGTGGGCTTGCTCATAGCCCCCCAGCTTAGCCGTCATGTGTTGGAGTTCACCCTGGTGAACGAGAGGGTCGTTTCCCTGCACCTCCTGGTCGGGGTTAGGTCTCTTACTGTTGTTTGTGCCTACGGGCAACCCCCGAACCTGGTGGTGGACACCGGAAGTAAGGGACGCCGTCAAGCTGAAGGAGGAGTCCTATCGAGCCTGGCTGGCTTGTGGGGCTCCTGAGGCATCTGATAGGTACCGGTGGGCCAAGCGGACTGCAGCCCAGGTGGTTGCAGAGGCAAAAACTCAGTGTCAGACCTGTTCCCAGTGCATGTTGGACTCCGGCAGGGCTGCCCTTTGTCACCGGTCCTGTTCATTATTTTTATGGCCAGGATGTCTAGGCGCAGTCGGGTGCTGGAGGGGGTTCGGTTTGGGGACCATAGGATCTCATTTCTGCTTTTTGCAGATGATGTTGTCCTGTTGGCTTCTTCAAACCAAGACCTACAGCGGGCACTGGGGCGGTTTGCAGCTGAGTGTGAAGTGGCTGGGATGAGAATCAGCACCTCCAAATCTGA
>JAUMHE010000318.1:5272935-5284031 GCA_032359235.1 Enteromius mattozi
ATGTCCACGTACTCAAATTGAAAGGTATTTGTGTGTTTGTAATAAGAAGCATGCATTAAATTTAAGTAGTGCATGGACAACTGTGTGTGCATCTATTAATCATTTTGAGTCTAATATCATTCCATAGTAGTTCTCTGACATTTGTTTCTTGGCAGTTATTGGTAATAATTGATGAGCGCTTTCTCTGTGATTTGTGATTTCGCTTATTAGCGTTGGTGTCTGGTGAGGGACTGTCTGGTGGTATTGATCAGAAGACTCCATCCACACCACCATCTCTGTGAATGTTCTCAGTTACTGATGTGTCTCATGATGTGTCTGCATGCCTTCTTCGGTGTTTAGGTGCAATCTTGCCTCTCTGCTCACTATCGCCCTCCATGGTAAACTGGAATACTACACAAGCATCATGAAGGACTTGCTCGTGGATCTGATCGACGCTTCAGCCTCCAAAAACCCCAAACTGATGTTGCGCCGAACAGAGTCAGTGGTGGAGAAGATGCTGACCAACTGGATGTCCATCTGCATGTACACCTACCTCAAGGTTAGTGAAGAGCTGAGCCGCTGATTCTACTGTCTGTCTCAGTTCATCACCTGTATGAGCGTGTTCGTTTCTCTCTCAGGAGACGGTGGGCGAGCCGTTCTTCCTGCTGCTATGTGCCATCAAGCAGCAGATTAACAAGGGCTCGATCGATGCCATCACTGGGAAGGCTCGCTACACGCTCAACGAGGAGTGGCTCCTTCGAGAAAACATTGAAGCCAAACCACAGGTGAGCTTCGGCACTCACCACTGAGCTTTCTTTCCATCCGTGACAACACTGACCTGACCTCTCATCTCCTTCGGCTGCCTTCCAGAACATCAACGTCTCCTTCCAGGGCTTCGGCATGGACTCGGTGAGCGTGCGAGTGATGAACACGGACACCATCTGCCAAGTGAAGGAGAAAATCCTAGAGGCCTTTTACAAGAACCTGCCCTTCTCACAGTGGCCCCGAGAAGAGGATGTTGATCTGGGTAAAGAATCTCTGAGCTTGGAAAAACGAGTTGTTTAGAGCAGAAAGACTTGTTAAGCATTACATCAGAAGAATCAGAACAGGATATACAAAATGAATTATGAGGATGAAAAGTACTGGTAGGTTTTCGTGGGAAAAACAGCCATGCTGCTGTTTGTCTTGGCATCACGTCTGTAAATATAAAGAAGTTGTTCCAGCTAGTAGGCTATATCACACATGAGGATGCTAAAGATTTTTCTCACAGCAGCTGGAATAATTAAACTTGTCTGTTTGATGGCAGATTGTAGTCCAGAAAGATTCAAACAACTATCATCATTGATTCACCCCAAGTCACCAGTACTTTACAGATAACCCAATACACACTAAATACACACAGTCATGCAATGCTGATGAAGTTAACATTAACATTTTGAGAACAGAATTATAACAATAATAATTTGCATGGTTTTTATGTGATATATGTTAAGCAATCATTAGATTTAATCACTATTGGTAGCATGATTTATTTCAATGCTATGTTTCCCTCAGTTGGTCAGAACAAAAGTGGCAGACATGTTACTTATTCAGATAACAACATCTGGTGAAAATTCTTACTTGGGTCATATATATGTGATTCTGAAGTACTGACTGCCACGCACTCCTCTAAACACTAGATTCATGAGTTGTGCTGGAGTACAACCCACTTAAGATTACTCCACAAATAACTGCAATGGAGGTTTCAAACAGAGACGCGACAAAGAGGCAAAACTTATAGACTGCTGCTTTAAATATGTAAATGCATCTGTTTTAATATGATAAAGCTGTGTATTTAATGTCAGTTTCTGAAGGAAGTTCTACTGAATGAAGTGTCAGGCTCTAGTAGTGTTTGTCTTGGCTCACTGTGATTGGTCTGTCCTGGTCAGAGTGGTTTCCAGAGGGCCGCAGAAGCAGAATCCTGCAGGATCTGGACGACACGTCTGTCATGGAGGACGGCAGAAAAAAACTCAATACTGTATTCCACTATCAGGTGTGTGTGTCTCAAAAACGGGATTTGAAACCTGCTACTCTGTTTTACTTCTTCTCTGTTTGTTTGTTTAATATTTTGTTGAATTTGATAATGCCTTTAACTGCCATGACTCGAGAGAACTGTGATGCGTTTTGACCCTATTAAGTCTATTGCACTGAATTCAGCAGTTTTTCCCCAAATTTCTGCAAGAAATTGGCTAATTCACACAGAGCCAACATGGAGTCCATGGACAAACACATTCAGGCCTATATCAAGCCTACATCGCCCCTACCATGAACATCACCCTAATGACCTCTGACCCCTGACCTGTCTCTTGCAGATCCCGGATGGAGCATCACTGGCCATGAGCATGAAGGACAAGAGAGAAAACACACTGGGCCGAGGTGAGGATCACATACACAAACTCAGCTATGAGCTCCTGGTGCTGCTTCAGTCTTTCAGTCAACCTGTTTTCTGTTCATTCACAGTGAAAGATCTGGACACGGAGAAATATGTTCATCTGGTGAGTGCACTTGTGTTCGGTCATCATCTGTGACATACGGATAATCGGGAATCAAAGTTGATCTGGGATCTGAATTGATCAAACTAGCTGTAAGCAGATCTTATCATGATCACGACTCGCATGATCCACTGGGAGTTAGTCTTATAAAGCATCTCTCATGAACTGATAGTCAGACCCTTCAAACTCTGACCAATCACATCTCAGAGTTCTTGCACTGTGGGGTTTGGCCGTAACTTCACAGCTGAGGGGGGAAATCGTAACGTAATTGCCTTGATAAAACATTTTTTGGCAGTGCAACAGAGAGTGATCTGAAAGGTGATATCAGTTGGGTCTCTCAAACAGTGTTCATGGGAAACGATTAATAACTGGCCTAAAGCATTGATTGAATTAGAAAATAGCATGCGAGGAATTACAGCGAAAGCACTTCCCAGAAGCGTGAGCAGAAGAGCTAACCCTAGAGCTGTGGATCTGCTGGACTGGTGATTCATGGGTAATTCTGTGGTTTGCCTGCAGGTGCTGCCTCATGACGAGCTGACAGAGAACAGGAAGTCCCACAGACACAGTCACAGGAAGAAGGTGTTACCTGAGATCTACCTGACACGCCTGCTGTCCACTAAGGTAAGCTGGACTCGGCTGTCTGTGCAATGAACCCTAATATCCACTCAGACCCAGCTTTACTGAACAATACACAAGAATATAACCATAAGACCCAAGATATGTTTCTAAACAAAGATCCAAATTAAACTGGAATATCACATAAAACATTTGCGAATAAAGTAGTTACCATTTGACGAGTCACTTCCTGGTAAACTGACACTAATTATCACTAAAAGCCACTGAATATAATCATTTTCATCTTAGATCTGTTGTTTCAATTATTACTTCTGCTAAAAAGCAATCTTTCTACTTAGTTTTTTCGCTGTAGTTTGTATTTTTGATTGCACTTGTTATTATAATAATAGCCGTATAAATAATAATAGATTTGTCTGCTGGTTAGTCAAGTTATCTCGTCTCGTAATGCAAACTCACATGACTTTTGCGCAATTTATTCAGTAAATGTGTTTCTGTTGTAGCTTATCCACATTTTCTTTTTGGATAAAAAGTTTATCCTACTTAATTATGCATGTATGTTTTTTTGCACTTTTTATTTATACACATCTTGGCATTTTTATATGCCATATTCCAAAAATAGGTGAGTGGAGACATAGCTACAGACAATGGAGTTAAAACAAAAATAGGATAAGAAAACACAAAAGGTGAAACAAAGGTATGCTACACTGTTATGTCTGGATATATGGTTCCGAAGCATGAACACAGGGTTAATTCAGTGCAGAAGCTGACCTATGTCTACAGATAGACTCTTGTGCAAGTCTCTGTCTGTCCAGATGAAGCTGGATATAATGCAATCTGTACTGCATCACCCACCAGACCCAGTGTTTGCTCAATCCAGCCAACATGAGCTCATCAACAGTGTGTGAGGAGGTCATGAAGACAGATGATGATGATGGTGTGAATGTTTTTGTCTTGCACAGGGAACCCTGCAGAAGTTCCTGGACGATCTGTTTCAGGCCATCCTCAGCATTCCTCCAGAGAAACCACCGCTAGCTGTCAAATACTTCTTTGACTTTCTAGAAGAACAGGCAGACAAGCGCGGTATAACCGACCCCGACACGTTACACATCTGGAAGACCAACAGGTATGAGCTCGCCAAACCACAAGCTATTTTACACTTCTGCCGTTCTTCTCCACAGTCCTTTGCGTCATGTTTCATGGAAATGTAATAATGCTCCGCCGCTGTCAATTAAATGCTGATCACTAAGGTCACTTACTGCTCAAGTCCTCGCAAACAAACACTTGTCAGGCAGAGACACTCTTTACCATCCATTCAGATCCCTGTGGACCAAACAGGTCCCTGCAGCACACTACCGAAATTTACTGCTTACTCCAGTGATCTACAGTGAGAAAGAGACCAGCTTCAGCTTCTCTGTGTCTCTCTGCAGTTTGCCTCTGCGCTTCTGGGTCAACATCCTGAAGAACCCTCAGTTTGTCTTTGATATCGATAAGACGGATCACATGGACGCGTGTCTGTCTGTCATCGCTCAGGCTTTCATAGACGCCTGCTCACTCTCTGACCTGCAGCTGGGCAAAGTAAGAACACACACACACACAAGCACATCTCGTAACTGTTTCAGTGTATTTCTGTATGGCTAAACAAATATAAAGCAGCGTGAGAGACCTTTATGATCAGGTTCTCTGGTACTGTAGTCTCTGTCATTCATGTCAAACCAAGTTCATGTGACTAAACTGAAAGTGAGCAAAACCTACATGTGGAAGTGTACCCTTATGCTGAACTCCCAATCACGCAGATTTCTATTGGAGTGACTGATAACATGCAGAATTTTGCAGAGCAATGTGAGTGCATCTCGAGGATTAAACCAGACAGGAAGTAGAGAGGAGAACTGTAGAAAACTGGTCACATACATTATCAGCTCAACCAGTCATCTGTTCAAACCAGTGTCAATTTTTCAGGAATTAATAAAGCATGAACCAAAAAAAGATTGCAGCAGGTTTGATGATTTGTATATATTTGTTGATAGTTAAGCACACAGATGATAAATCCCTGTCTGAGTCGCCGTACACGCTCTGCATCTGATCCATTGTGTTCTTTATTACAGGACTCTCCCACCAATAAGCTGCTGTATGCCAAAGAGATCCCGGAGTATAAGAAGAGAGTGCAGTGTTACTACAAGCAGATTCAAGAGATGGCACCGCTGAGCGAGCAGGAGATGAACGCTCACCTGGCCGAGGAGTCACGGGTGAGCGAGGACACTTCTGACCACATCATTATATTAACAATCAGCTTGTAGTATTGCTCATATCGCTTTATGTGAGTATGTAAGATAAAGGAAAGGAGGGGACTTGTGGCCAAGTATGGTAACCCATACTCAGAATTTGTGCTCTGCATTTAACCCTGCACACACACACACACACACACACACACCTGGAGCAGTGGGCAGTCTCACCTCATTTGAAAGACTCTCTAACCATTAGGTCATGACTGCCCCTAGATAGAATATACTTGTATATACATGTTAATTCATTCTAATCACTGCATTAAATCTATTAAATATACCACAATGCAAAAATATCAAGTACATATGAATATATATATTTGTACACTTACAAAAAATCCTGAATGCTTTCTGCTGCAGAGATACAGGAACGAGTTCAACACTAACCTGGCTGTAATGGAAGTCTACAAGTATGCCAAGAGATATCGCAATCAGGTGAGTCCTTCCTCCTGCCGCCTGTCTCATGGTGGAACTGTCCTGAGTGTGTGTGAGTGTGTATGAGTGTCTCTGAGTGTGTATGGTATGTGTTTCTGAGCATGTGTGAGCGTGTGTTTCTGTAAATGTGTGTGAGTGAGTGAGTGAGTGAGTATGTATATATGAGCGTGTGTGTGAGTGTATATGAGTGTGTGTGAGCATGCCAGCAGCAGGATGTAGATGCCCTGGACAGATATGAAGGTATATTCTTGAGGCGTGATTGAGCTGATTTCTGCTGACAGCTGTGCTCTGAACAGGGCTCATTTAACATGAAAGTGCAATCACATGGGGGTTTGAAAACAATTCTGATTACTGTGAATGTGAGTGTGAGGGATCTGGATTGTGTCTCTTTCTTGTCGGTCAGAAAACATTTTTTTTTTTTTTTTAGCATTTCCAACGTAAATGCATTTAGTTTTGTGATCTGAACAGATAACAAAGGTAACATGCTCATTTCTGATGTAACGGTGAAGTACACAGCTCCTGCCTAATGTCTACAATAATGAACCACAAAAATACAGCAACCTTTGCAAACACCCCTTTCACTCGTCACACCTTCATGTTCACTCTTATCCTTCCAGTATCTCACTATTTTATCTGGGGCTTGACAGTGAGGAGCTAACATGAGTTTAGCTTGCCTGTCGAGAAGAAACTCTACAAGTTTGTCAGTTCAATTAAATCCCAAACATTCCATCAGATTCCTCCATCTTGTACAAACACTTCCAGTGTTTAACCTTGTTTTACCACATTGTCTGTCTCTGCATAATTTGGCAAATCTTTGAATTCTGAATTTAACTTCTGTGCCCAAAACTCAGTTAACCACGCCACAAGCCCAGCCTGCCCATGAAATAAAACTGTTAGCTGTGTCCCATATTCCTCAGCGCGGCTCACTGGCCGCTGTAGGGAAATAATGAGAAGAATAACAATGTGCAGTAAATAGTAAAACTGTTTGCACTAAAAGCCAGCATGCTCATAATTAAGATAATACACCAATTTGAGCTGAAATAATAGCTGGACACGGATGATACCTGAAGCCAGTACCATAAAAACTACAAATGGCCACGCTCGCTGTTACGGCGAGAATGAGGTGCCTTGAGTCTGTACTGGAGTACTACAGCATCTCAAAGCGTTAGCTGCTGTATTTTATAGCAAATAAATTGCTAGGTTTTGTCTGCTAGATCTCCGATGACATTTAATGATTTACTTCATAAAAGTGACATCTACAAAATGTTCAGTGTTGGCCATATGTTGCATTAAAGGAATAGTTCACCCAAAAGTGAAAATTACAGCATATTTTACTCACTCCCAAGCCATTCTAGGTGTGTATGACTTTCGGATGAACACAGTCAAGAGTTTTTTAAAAATGTATCCTGGCTCTTCCGAGCTTGTGTGTCTTATTTACTATTAAACTGTTTTTAACTACACTACACTACAGTCTTAAATATTTCAATCACTGACAATTTAAATAAAGACAAATGTAATCAGCCTATTCTACTGTATGTGAAGTCAAAATTAATCCCAACTTGGTTTTACCCATCGATCTGCTTTAGGGGACATGGGCAGGCGTATAGGTTAGTTTTACATCGCAGTACTTGTGAATATATCTGATTTACATAATGGGCACTATCCACCAGCATTACCAAGCTTGGAAGAGCCAGGATAGATTTTTAAAAAACTCTGTGTTCATCTGAAAGAAGAAAGTCATATACATCTAGGATGTCTTGGGAGTAAAATATGGGTGAATTTTCATTTTTGGGCGATTCCCTGTTCCATTAATGTGTTCAGTGAAACAATGTTTGAATCCTGTCATACTCTCATATCCTCTATCTGATGTCAGAATATCTTTGAACAGGTCTTCAGATAATCTGTATGTATTGATGTGTGTCTCAGGTGGTGAGCGCGCTGGACTCAAACCCGACGGCTCGACGCACTCAGCTGCAGCACAAGTTTGAGCAGGTCATTGCTCTGGTGGAGGACAACATCTATGAGTGCAGCAGTGAGGCCTGAGCGGTTCTCTGAGGACAGGAGCCCTGACCTCCACATCTGAGCAGAACTGACCCACAGTTACTGAATCAATGTGGATTATCAAGTGAAGAAGTGGTGGGGAAACATCCATAAAGTTTGACCACTTGTTCTTGCTATGATGAGTTTGTTGGTTTTCAATCGCTATAGTATTCAACTATTGACTTTGAACTAGGAGTTTGTTTGATGAATTGTGGACTCCAGGGTCCTGAGGCCCTGCGGTCATGTGACGCACTGACCCCACACTCGGGGAGAGCCAATTATGCACTGGATTATACAAGACCTTCTTCATAGCAATATTTATAGCTGTATGATGATTTCCTAGTGTTATGTGAATAACGTTTCTGATGGGATATTTGTGCCTGTGCTGTTCAACGGCAGTCCATTTTAATTCCACGATGCCTTGGACTACAAGTTACTATATGATAAACATATAATAGGCTTGAATGAGACTGTTGCATTTGTATTAATTATTATTATTATTTGAAGGGTTTGGGTCTTTCTCGAATGTGTCCAAACCAAAGTGTGTGCATAATTTTTGTAGATATTCTGCTGCAAATGTTAAATTTTTTTGGAGAAAGAGGGAACTTTTATCAATAAATACAAACTTTACTAAATCATCGTGTTACCTTCCCAGTTCTCTGTCACATCCACGCAGTTTACTAAACATTTTTTGTTTTACATGAGCCTTTATTTCTGCTTTGCCTCTATGTTTTGTAATCTGCAGGCAAATTCATGTCTTTACACAACATCTTTAATCATAATTCACATTTACGTCTAAACATTCAGAGGATTGTTCCGCTGGGTGTGTGGTGATCTCCTGAGGTGTCTTCTGGCTTCAACATGCAGTCTCACATCTTAACATCAAACTTTTTAAAGAAACAAACATAAGCCTACAAAAGGTTAACTGATCATAGTTAAATGTTCATATAACAGCTGGAGTATCAGGCAGAACCAATGGAGCAGCTGTTGAGATGAATTCACAAAGATGCCATCAAGTTACTTTTCCATGTAAATACACGATCACATGCAGCACTACAGAGATCTGCTTGGCCAGTTTTTACAACACATGAAAGAGGTGAGTGAAGTAGTAGATGTAGCTGTAGATATATTTGGCCTGTAGGAGGCTGCTGGGTGGACGGTCCAGCTGTCGGTCAGGCGGGAGCCACCTGACTGGACGAGACCACCGAGGACTGAGTCTTACTGGAGGCCATCATGCTGGTCTCCTCCTCACCAAATGGGTTCTTTCCACAGCAGACCATAGTGAGCATGCAGTTCCTGAACTGGACCAATGTAAACACATTCAGGGTTATATACAGCAGACCTGTCTGTTCTAGCTGCTCTGTTAGCTGAAATAGGAAGTAATAAGGCTATGAAGTTGAACCATTCAGTGTATTAGCCATTAGCCTGCAAGCTCATTAGAGGTCATCTGATGATTGATCGTTTGGTAAGAACACGCAATGAAAATGTTGAGATCCACCCTAAAACTTGTGACAGACACAGCCCTGATTTTTAATAACAAACTGTATCAGTCTGTTCCTCTCAGTATACTGAAACTGTAACAGGTGTGTAGTGTGTAATTTAGTGGATGGCAGTGCTGTCTGCTCTCCTTCTCTTCAGTGTTGTTCAGAATGTCGGAGTGATTGAATTATTCACTTAACCCTTTTATTCAAAAACACTGATTCCTTCAGGAATGAAAGAGCACTTCTGTGTGTTGCTTGAAGACACACAGCGGTTTGTTCTGCTGTGTTTTTAGTACATAGTTTATGATTTAGAAGCGTCTCACCTGTCTGTTGAGTATGATGTAGATGACAGGGTTGTAAAGTGCTGCACTCTTAGCAAAGAAAGCAGGTATCGTCATGACTACAGGACCAAACTCCGCCCCCTGATTAGCAAAGATGTACCAGGCCACGCTGGCATATGGCACCCAGCACACTAAGAAGGCGATCACCATGACAACCACCATACGTGTCACTTCCCGCTCGGCCCTCTGCGTCGTCTCTGATTCCTGCTGCTGAGCA
This sequence comes from Enteromius mattozi, assembly GCA_032359235.1. Classification (NCBI taxonomy): domain Eukaryota; kingdom Metazoa; phylum Chordata; class Actinopteri; order Cypriniformes; family Cyprinidae; genus Enteromius; species Enteromius mattozi. The sequence goes on from JAUMHE010000318.1 coordinate 5,282,815, forward strand.
GCGGCCTGACCACAGAAAACACAGAAAACGTGCTCCTGGATGCTCATTGGTTCAGTAGTCCAGCTGTGTTGACAATACACTGACAGAGGTCAACTATTGAGCTTACATCACAGGAAGTAGACCATGTGCCCTTTGTTAGAAAATGAATTCTGTGTTCTACAGAAAACAGGAATACATGTTTGTGTGTGTCTTACCGCACGGACAGTGCAGAGGAGCCGGCTGTAGCAGAAGAAGATGATGAGCAGTGGGATGGAGAAGTGCAGGATGAACATGTAAATGACAAACGAGGTGTTGTTGATCTCAGGTTTGGGAGTGTAGTAATCTATTCCACAGGAGCACTGCATTCCCTCGGGAATATACCTGCACACAGTCACATGACCAACAGGACAGCAGGATCAGTCGAGCTTCACGCTTCACGGTCGTGGGGAAATCAGCTGATAAAGATTGTGATGGAGTACCTGGACCAGCCCAGCAGGGGTGGCACACAGCAGGTGAGGGCCATGACCCAGGTGAAGCCCACTCCCACGATGGCGTGCTTCTCTCCGAAACGAAATGTTGTCATTGGCTTACACACCACAATATAACGCTCAACAGCCAAAACCACCAGAGACCACAGCGCAATCTCACCTGACAAACACAGAAGCTCCATCAACCTGTTCTCCACTTTAGAGATGGTTTACAGGTGAGATTAGCTATAGTGTGCATACCACTTTGTGTCAGTATATGTTTGTGTTGGTTATATATATATATATATTAATTCTGAGGTTAGTAATTAGTTTTGCAGTCATATTGGGGATTATGAAATCTGTATGGTTCTGGTTTCAATGTTTTGGTGTCATGATAAACCTGTCTCCTGTTGTAGAATAACTATAAACCCATGGTTCGGTCCCACGGACATCAGAGAGTATATATGTATTAGCAAATAGAGTATATATATAAAAAGAGAGAGTAAATATCGGCAGGCAGGTCCAATGACAGAGATGGCGGGCGGAGCACAAGGAGAGTTTTTTTTCCCTCTCAGGCCCCATCTTTTACTCGCATTATAACAGTATAATATGTGAGCTGAGGTGCAAGAACAGTGCAAGTCATGCATGAGCTGAGGATGTCATCAGCTAAGAAAGTGTCCCTCCTCATATTTTACTGCCTTCTCTAGATGTTGGGATCTATTAGGCAGCTGGTCTAAATCTACACAGTTGCATCCCTGTTAGCCTCCTTGA
>JAUMHE010000318.1:5301176-5314842 GCA_032359235.1 Enteromius mattozi
GCAGTATAAGACGTTTTGGTAGAAGGGGAAAAAGACGGGCTCGGGCTGGTAATTCTGATAAGCTGTCGGACACGGGCTGGGCTCGGGCCTAAATTTGAGGCCCTTGCAGGGCTCTACTCCAGACATCTGTACCGCTGAAGACACAGAGGATTAGCGTTACTTCAGTTTTGAAAGGTCTGCCTAACCTTAAATGTGTTTATGTTCGCACAAATCATTCGTGATCCAGCTTCATCTACAGAAGAAGTGAGTACACAGGTTTTTTTATGAATCGTTGCCAGTTGCTTTTTCCTTGTAATGTGGTAGTTAACAAGTTTCACAGCTGAAGTTTACAGTCTGCTCGTCACCCCACAGAAGAGAGGGGCGGGGTCAGAGCTCATTAACATTTAAAGTGACATGGACTAATACAGCTTGCTGAAAACTGAGCTGATTTTGACAGGGTATAAAAGTTGTTTTTTACACTACCATTGTGAAATTTTAACCAAAGTATGTGATAGACTTTTCATTAAGACCTTAATGAATCATATCAACTTGTGGAAAATTGACATCCGATGACCCCTTTAACATTAGTTAACATCAGTGTTTCCTATTCCCAAACCTCACGCCTCATCCACCACCTCCCCGCTCTGCGTATTTTGCATTTGTGCTGCCAGTGACCCAAAAAGAGCAGTTTTCTGTATAGACATGAAACATCCAAATGATTACAGAAGTTTAATAAGGATTAATAATAGATCTAAACACTGATGTCTATGGTAGCGATCAATATAGATTAAATCATCTTTTGAAATTAACAACATGTCAAATAAAGATTGCTTTGATCATATTGTTATGCCAGTAGGTGGCGACAAGTAAAGTCTTTATGAGTGAGTCATTGATTCATTCATTCAAACAATTAAACAAATCCTTAAAATTAATTACATTTCTTTAAAAAATACTGCAACAATTAACATTTTAGAGAACCTCTAGTAAACTGCATATTGTTTTGTTTAATGGTTTTCAGAATCATGATTTCTGCAGCTCTATTTTTAGGGGTTAAAAAAGAGGAAGCAGGAAGATTTGACCTGTACGTGTTTGTGTCTGTGATTGTATTCAGGAGTGTGGCTGACAGATCTAGTTCACGTGGCGGCTCATGAGATCGGTCATGTACTGGGTTTGATGCATTCCCAGAATCGCAAGGCTTTAATGCACCTCAACGCTACACTGACAGGTCGCAAACTCATCACTCAAGATGAGGTTTGGGGATTACATCGACTCTATGGTATTTTACTCATATGCACAAAAACCCCCCTGAAAAAAGTCACTATACAAACTGGATTGCTTGTGCCACGCTGTTGCATTTGTACAATTGACACCTGACACCACCTTATTTTCCTGTTTTCCTGTCCATACCACTCCAGGATGTTTGGATCGATTATTTATCTGTCCTGCTTGGGCAAGGAAGGGTTATTGTGACAGCAAGAGGATACTCATGCAGAAACACTGTCCCTCAAGCTGTGACTTCTGTTATGGTAAGAGGCCTGTTATATTAGACCAGGAGTCACCAAAAGTAGTGTATAGAAACATCATTAATCCTGTCAGACCTAGACAATATAAAGTGTGATCCTCATGACAGCTTAATTTAGCCAATTCTGAGACCATTGGAAATACATGTATGACAACACAGATCATATTGTTATTGCATGTTGGTAAGTGGAGAGGTTTTTTTTTTTACATTTGAATAAAACAAAAAACTAAGACTTTTTATTATCACAATCATAATTTACATGAGCCAATATTTTATTCACAGTAGAACATAGATTAAACTCAGAATGTTTACACTTTTATCCAAAAAAATTAGCTCCTTTCAAATTTGATGCCTGCTACAGGTCTCACTAAATTTGTCTGGAAATGCAAGAAGTTTTGAAAAGATTCAGCTGGGAGAACATCTAGCAACTAATTAATTTAACGGACATCAGGTCTGTAACATGATTAGCTATAAAAGAGATGTCTTAGAGAGGCAGAGTCTCTCAGAAGTAAAGATAGGCAGAGGCTCTCCAATCTGTGAAAGAATGTGTAAAAAGATTGTGTAACATTTTAAAAACAATGTTTCTCAACATCAAATTGCAAAGGCTTTGCAAAACCCATCATCTTCAGTGCATAACATCATCAAAACACTCTGTGCGTAAGGGACAAGGCCAAAGCCCTTTTTGGATGCCTGTGGTCTTCGGGCCTCAGACGACAGGAATACTTCCAGAAACCACTATCAGTAAACACAATCCGCCGTGCCATCTGTAGATGCCCACTAAAGCTCTATCATACAAAAACAAGTTAAGTTACATTTATAGGCATTTTCAGACTTTATTGGGGGAGGACAGTGCAGAGCTGACAGGAAAGCATTGGGTGGGGAGAGATCAGGGCAGGATTGACAAAGGACCTCGAGATGAGAATTGAACTCGGGTCGCCATGAGCACAGTTGCGCCGTATGTTGGCGCACTAGCCACTAGGCCATTGGCGCCAGAGTATACCACAATAATAAACAGGTATTAAAAATGTATTACAGGGAAGGCTCAAGACTGAAAAATACCAGTCAATACCACTGTATACCACTGTATTGACTAGGCTTACCATAAAATTGAGAAAAACACAAGTGAAAACAATCTGATTGACAACTGAATTAGAAAGACCAAAATGCTTCCAAGTTGCCAGAAAGGTCAGTTTAGGCAGAAGTCTTACACCAGCCCCTCTGCTAGGAATGGCTCCTGATGTTCTTTGAACCAGCAGCAGTGGTAGAGATACTTGGCATGTCCATAGAGCAGTCAGAAGTCCAGCAGCCAATGAACAGTGTATGTTCGATGATGTCTGGCACATGGGGTAGGGATTGGAGACAGAGGAACAGGATTTAGAGAGTCGGTCTTTGACTCTAAGTATGCTGGTATTGCTCTGGGAGTTGGGAAGGTCAGTAATGTAGTTCACAGGGATTGAGACCAGGGGCATTGAGGGATAGGTAATGGCTGAAGGAGTGTTCTGTGCAGTTGTTTACAAATGTCACAGCCACCAGAACGATTCTTAAGGAGATGATGAGTAGTGAGGTCACCTGCAACACTGCGAGTGAACGGGAACATATTGAACAAAGACTTTCAAACAAAAGGATTAGTGCTAGTTCATTCCACTGCTAGATACCATTATTTTCTGGACAAGTAATCCATTTAAAATTTAATTTTACTTTTCAAACAGAATTCCCATTTCCCACTGCCCCGCCAACACCAACTCCCCCACGGACAAAACACAAGTATGTTGTGGAGGGAAAGAACCTCACCTTCCGCTGTGGTAAGAAGATAGCAGCCAAGAAAGGCAAAATCTAGTGAGTTCTTGCTTTTCTACGCACAGTGTGTTAATGTAATGTGACTGGTTACCATACCCATGCTGATACAGTGCCTATAAAAATGATTTGCCCCTTAGTGGATTTCATGTTTTATTATCCTGCAACATTGAAGCACAGAGGATTTCACTTGGTGATTTTGACAGAAATATTCACCCCCTTAAGGTGGTCACACACCAGCTGAAAAGCATAGCACAGAGCCACACCACGGCTAGGGCAGCACACAGGTATCGCAAACTAGTTCAAGGTAGTGGTCCAAAACTGTTAATCTAATCACCAAACAGGCAAAAGTTCAATTTAAGAATGAACAAAGCAGTCTTGATGAGTTTGAAGTTAGGCAAACGGACAGAGAAAGTGTAACCTATATTATTCTAGCTTTCTGTGAAATGCATTTGGACTTTATTCAAGCCACAGAAAGATGCGTTTTCCAGAAAAATGCACAATACGTGATGTTCATTATGTGCATTACAATAATTTGGGACAAATGTGACTTAATGGAAAACTATGTAAATGATACTCTGTGGTGTGGCAGGGTTTTGAACAGTGTCCTGAGCCATAGCTGGGCTCCATGAACAGATGCAGAGTGGAACCACCTCTGTGTGTAAAATGATAGAAAATAATATCACTGCTTCTCCGCTGGTGGAAAACCACCTTAAAGTCAGTATTTGGTATTTTAGAAGCAATCCCATCCACAACTCTGTTAGTCCTCCAGGACTGCACACCTCTGCCTGATAAGAAGGTGGTCTGGGCATGGTCCACTGTACTGCAGCTTCATTCTTAAGAAATTGGCTATTTTGTACTTTATCTTTGCAATTCTTTTAGATCACATTTTCCAACCCAGTTTTGGAGGCACACCAACAGTTCATATTTTGGATGTCTCCCTTATATGACCAATCCATTTCAGAGTCTCTACTAACAAGATCGTGAGCTGAAACTGTGTACTGTTGGTGTGCCTCCAGGAGTGATTTTCTGCCAATTTACTTAATTCCTCTGAGACTCAATGCTGTAAAACATACATAAAGAAGTCTTTTTACAGGCTCTCTATGTGATGCAAAATTTGTCTGGAATCTGGGCGTTTTTCAGAGCAAAAATGTTTTAAAGCATAAATGATATGTGTGTTTGTTAGAAAAGTCCTAACCTGAAGCATTCTCTCACACTGACAGTTGGTATAAAGACGGCGAGCTTCTGGACTTCTCTCATCCTGGCTACATTTCCCTGAAAGATGACCACATCACTATTGTGGCAAATGCCATCAATGAGGGCACGTACACCTGCATCGTGAGGAAGAAGAACAAGGTGCTGACCACATACTCTTGGAGGGTACGAGTGCGTTTCTGACGACCTGAGATGCTCCTAGAGCGTGAATTATATCCAGAACTTTAGCTCAGACCAGATCCACAGCAGCATCCTCTCATGCTCGTCTCCTGATTGGAAGAGAAGGTTCTGACATCACTCGTCTCTGGGATAGCTGTAGCAGCGAGGAAACCGTGCGATCAGGGTTAAAGTTCACTACAGTACTGTGGAACATCACTCACTTGGGCACATATTCATGTCAGTTCATACATACACAATGCCAAATGTTTTCACATCAGGGTTTTTACTTGTGTGTGTTGTAAATACATTTCTTATTTGCCAAATAAAACAATTTATTCTGTCATTTGAAGACTTTAATTCAGCATGACATAACACTGAAATCCTTAAAAAATGTCTGAAGTATAAGGGGAAATACTGTGGGGTCTAAAAAGTTTGAAAACATATATATTACACAGCTGACCAACATGATTGTCACTGTACTGCACTAGCATTTTCTTTACATAGACAAAATAATCAGCTGTAAAAGTAATGGTAGTGATCCAAGGCTTATTCTAGTTTGTGATTTCAATTCATTTCTAAACCAAAGAGGTACTCAGCTCGTTTCATATTCAATTTAACTTCTGATATTAATTTTCACCTTGTGTAAGATGCCACCCATCGGCACACTGGCTCGCAGTATATGCCCCAGAACATTTATTTGGAATCCTGTAGACATGGCAGCAATTTAAAGAGTGGAAAGGCTAGTGGAAAACAACTGGTCATGAGGGTAGACGGCTCACTCCTGAATTCCCCTTTTACAGCTGGAAACAAACGATTAGAGATCTTATATAATGTGAAGTGGGGTTTTAACTTTAGAAAAATGACTTGAGGATTTTCTCTACTGAAGAATATTCAAGACATTTTCTCACACAACAGAATCCTCTGCCATATTGTTCCAAACACACACAGTGCAGAACACAGGAGGAGGATTTTTGAAGAACATGATGGCTGCTCTTCAGTATACTGAAAGTGAAGGCAGACAGTCTGTCAAGTTTCAAACCTGAACAAAACAAAGGTTTCAAAATCTCTCAAAGTCCGATTTTCTTTATTATAATTTACACCCTTCTTCCGCTCTGCCGATTTCATTCCGATAAAACCTGTTCCCTTTCTCCCTCCCACCTCTCTTCTGTTGTGTCATCCCTTTTCACTCTCCCACCCAGTTCTCATCAATGGATTTTAATACTGCCACAGACACTTTATGCTCCACTTAAACATCCTGTCTAGACAAGATCTGCCTCTCTCCCCCAGGGCAGTGCATACTATTTGCTCCAACCTCTGGTTTTCTGATGTCCTCCTTGAACATCCATTCAAACTCAAGGCTGCAGAGAGAGAGTGGTACAATTCAAAAGGTCAGGTTATTAGTGTCACACAGTCAAACACATTAGAGAAGTTTAGATACCTCTGCTTTGTGTCTCAGCTTCACACCTCAAAAGAAGAAAGTTAGAAAGTAGCAAAAATCCTCAAGTAAGTTGTTCAACCAGGTATCATCTATCTTTCTCAGAATGCCCAGCTGGACATTAAAAAGTCACAACTCCAAAAAAATTGCCACTTAACGGAGACTGCACTACTGTCAGTAACTGAGGCCCTGCTGATTGTGACAGATGATTCCAAATCATTAGATAGATCTGTCTGCAGGTATCAACACCCATAAACCATCAGATCCTTCTGTCCTCCATCTTATCACCTGGAATCATAGGTACTCCACTTCACTGGTTTAAATCCTTTCTCACTGGTAGGTCTTTTAGGGTGGCCTGGGGAGGGGAGGTCTCCACAGCACACAAACTGGTCTCTGGGGTTCCTCAGGGATCGGTTCTTGGACCCCTCCTCTTCTCCAAATTATTGATACCCATCATACAGGCTCATGGTTTCTCCTTCCATTGCTATGTTGAAGACACACAGCTCTCATTTCAACCAGATGTTTCAACGCTAGCTGCACGGATCTCTGGCTGCCTGCTGGACATCTCAATATGGATGAAAGATCATCACCTACAGCTCAACCTGGCAAAGACTGAGCTTCTGGTCTTCCTACATTATGATTTTACCATCCAGTTAGGTTCATCAACAATTACCACATCAACTTATTGTAATCTTTGATGACCACCAGACTTTCAAAGACTAGTCTTGTGTAGTCAGAGCTATAGACTGACGGCAGAAGGTCTGGGAACTTTGGCCACTTTGAAGGGCCAAGGCCTACCAGATGACTGACAGGTAAAGCAACCAATCACATTTTGTCTTCTGTCATGTCATGTCAATGTGCCGACAACAGACTGCCATCTAAATCTCTGTCATATTTTAAAGATTTTATGCTGCAAACTCTAAATAGTTCACATACTTTTTAAAATCCACCGTTTAGTTGATCCTGATATGTGCTAATAGACACAGCTGTAAACATGACAGCTTCCTTCTTTCAAATGGTATTTGCCATGACAGCATTTTTCTTTCCAGGCAGAATGTTAAAGAACATGACACATAACCTGGAAATCCTGTATAATTCAACCAACACGATGACGACTTCGAATCTCCTGAAGTGTTTCCAATGAAGTGTGACGCATGCAGCAAACATTCAGCCACCGGGCCGTGGGTGTGACGTCTAAGGCGGAGACCTTTCAAAGACCACTCGGCCATGCAGGTTTGCATTCTACAACATTAGTAAGATTAGGCCCTTTGTAACGGAGCATGCTGCAGATCTTTTCATCTAGACCCTCTCAAGAAAACAGCCATGGATTATCTTGCCTATAGCAATGCTAAATGCTAAACTGATTGAACTTTTGGTGAACAGTATATTCCATGACCCAGTTTATGGAGGGGTCACTCTCTGACCACAACAGTGGAAGGTTTTGATTGGATCTTAGTGGACTAACATAAGCAAACCAGGACAATGGTCAGACACTTCATAAAGGGCAAGAAGAATGCCACTAGTACCAAGCCTGGGGAGGACAGGATTTTCCATTGGTCCACAGGATTTGCCCCCTGACTGACTTAAATTATCCTTACGATCTCTGAATGCAGCAGCAGCGGGTGAAACAAAGAGATCACAGAGATCCATTCAAATCCATATATGAACCCCAAAACACCCATTTGATTCTTACACAGAATAATTATCCTCAACAACTCAACAGCTATGTGTAGCTCAACATCTTACACAAATTCAGCTGTTAACAGTCAAATGAAAGTACGCATGACAGTCAAAGTGTTTTCCCATCACTATTTGTTTAGAATATTGCCAAAGGTCTTCTGGTTGTGGTTTGGAAAGGGAGAAATGCACCGGTGAAACTTCAATGATACTTTCGTAATTTAGCGAATAAGTTCCACTGGAGAAAAGAAATGTGTGGGCTACGCCGTGTCCCCCGCTCTGATGGAAACAGCCAATCACAGCATGAATATGGAGAAGCACAAAATTGTATTCTCCTCCTCATTGTAAAGGGATAAGTTTCAACAGACACTCCTTGTTCTGAGTCTCTGGTCTGTGTGGTAGGAGGCAATAACAGATCACCAAGTGTATAAGGGAAAGTAAAGTGACGTGTGGACAAGTATGGTGATCCATACTAGGAATTTGTGCTCTGCATTTAACCCATCCAAGTGAACACTTTGGGGTTTGGTGGCTTGCTCAAGGGTCTCACCTCAGTCGTGGTATTAAAGGTGGAAAAGAGTGCTGGATATTCACTCCCCCACTGACAATCCCTGCCGGACCTGAGACTCAAACCTACAAGTCCAACTCTCTAACCATTAGGCCACAACTGCCTCTGTTAATGTGACACCACAGTTCTGAGTAGTAACACCCAGTCTCTGGCCAGTGAGGGACAGACATCAACAGATAAAGCTCTGAACCTCTTTTGGAGGCAGCAAAAGACCACTTTCTGAGCCTGCAACCCATGAGAGAAGACACTGTAACTGAAGCCCTACATGCAAAGTCTTCTTCCAGCCAACCACAGACGCAACAGATCCTTAGTCTCCATCATAGAGAGAAAAAACTGAATTAACAAATTCTTAGTGTCTAGCCCAGAGAGGCAGAAGCCACACAGACATTTACAATAACATTCAGCTCCGGCGAGCAAGATATTTTCATCTGTGTACTCCAGATCGAGGATCTTCTGCACCTACCCCAGGGCCACATCTGTGTGTTCCAGATGTTAGGACCCTTTGGTGCTCCAGATCAGCATTATACATGTGAAGTTTCAGACAAGCAACAGTTTATCTGTCCACAAGACAATGTAAATCTGCCATAGCAAACTTTTATCACTTGCATTTTTCACTCAAGGTATTCATTTAGTTGTTGTTGATTTTATTAATGAAATTTAATTACACTTGTCTTCCATGTGTTGACTGTATAGTAAAGGTTCTGCAAGTCTTTCAGATAAATCAGTTGGCCAATTACCATTAGTTTGCTTCATTCTAAATGATTGTTGGGAGTGTTCTCATATCAGCAAGGTAAAAGTCCTGGTGCCCCAAACTACAAGAGGTGGAAGTGCTCATCTGATGAACTTAGTGACATATGATACGAAAATCATAACGTCATCTGTGACGTTATCCATCGTGTGTGATGTGTGGGTCAGTTGTGGCTTAATGGTTAGAGTTGGACTTGTAACCCAAAGGTTGCAGGTCCAGCAGGGATAGTAGGTGGGGAGATTGGATAACCTGCGCTCTCTCCACCATCAATACCACGATTGAGGTGAGACCCTTGAGCAAGCCACCGAAGCCCCAACTGCTCCCCAGGTACTGCACTTGGATGGGTTTTCCTTTCCACTACATTATCTAGCCTCCCTGGGTGAGCCAAAGTAAAATCACTACAAACTGTTTGTGCATTCAGTGACTTGCACACCTACCAGCAAATCAGAATCTAGTATTCAGACAGACCATGGTATCAACATTTTAAAAATGGATTTATTTTTAATATTCATTTGATGTCACAAAAATGGGTTTTCAACATCCTACTCCTAAATACAACTGGAAATGAAGAGGTTAAAAATGCTGATCTGCTGCTTGCTTTCAGATTGGACAAAAGAACATGAAAACCAAGCAAAACAAACCAACGCCTTATATTTCAGATGAACATGAGGGATTTTACGCACTTGAACTTCATGGAGGTCCTCTGTGCTTGTAAAATAGAAACTGCTCCCAAGAGTCTGTGTGTTCCAGTGAACTGTCCTCTGATGCTCGGTCTCTAAATGAGTCTCAGCATCGTGTCACACATATGCAAAGAAAGCCTGCTGGCCTCCGGGGCTCAGAACTTCAAGCTGAATCCTGGACCGACTTTGGAGACGCCCTGGTTAGCAGTGGTCAGATGGAAACCAGTATCTTTAAGATCATCATCGCCCTGAAGAAAACAACAGAAAGATGAGAATGAGAAACAATAATCAGGAGTTTTAGGAAGAACTGAATTGATTCTCCTCTTGGTCAACCGAGACCGAACTGAAAGCTTCGGGTCAACATAAATAAAGTCAATAACACACACTGCTGTATTTCAAGGCAGCAGAGTTAGATTTGAGGTTGAAAGAGTGTCTGTACCAGCTGGCTGAAGTCCTGTCCTCCCTCCGGCGGTCGTGGGCTCGTTCCTCTCTTCACCCGCTGCTGCTCGCTCTTGGCTGGCCAGGTGGGGAACATAGAGGTCTCGATGGGGAGCGGCGACTCCCGGAAGTACTCGTGTTTAAGTGCTTCATCGGCGCTGATCCGCTTGGCAGGGCAGTACGTCAGAAATCTGGAACAGGCAGAAAACAGACGTGTGAGAAAAACTGATGTGAAACCACTGCTGACAGTCAAAGTCTCGGGTCACTGCAGGAACACTGAGGCGTGAGGTTAAAGGCTCTAGGGATGTGCACCCGTGATCGAGTGTGACGATCGATCATGAAAACTCTTATCGTGGAATTTGATTATCTGATTGGTTACAGCAGGACTTTGAACCAACAATCAGAGCTCAGGGTGCCACCCAATGTCACAGTGATGTCAAGGCAAGCTATACACATCTGATTAATCTCATATAGAGGGTGCTGGGATATTAACATTTATTAAAGAGATAGAATCATTTTCATTTTTGGATGAACTGTCTTTTACTCACCTTCGAAGCATCCTAGGTGTATGTGACTTTTCTTTCAGACGAATCCAGTCAGAGTTATAATAAAAATGGTCCAGACCCCTCCAAGCCTTTGAATGGGTTTAAACGGGTGATAGTGAAGACGTGAAATAACGTGTGGGTATTCATAATAAAATCCTCCTATACTACCGCTATCACCCGTTTAAAACCATTCAAAAGCTTGGAGGGGTCTGGACCATTTTTATTATAACTCTGACTGGATTCGTCTGAAAGAAAAGTCACATACATGTTTCAAAGGTGAGTAAAAGACAGAATCATTTTCATTTTTGGGTGAACTATCCCTTTAACACATTGACATAAGGTGCTGCATATTACCAGTGTTTAGTTTCATGCTCAAATGCAATTGCAGTACGGAGTTATTTTTTAAATTGGTCATATTGCTCTAGATGTTTCTTTTTTAAAAATACTGATGTTATAATAAAGCAGCAATGATTTTTTCCCCTGTCATGTATGTTCAACAGCAGGCGTGCTTCAATTACAATTGTTTTCATAATTCATTTGGCTTTGAAATCAAGGAGGCGATTTCAAGAATTATTTGATAATGTAGATGAAAATATAGCACAAATATGCCGTAAACATGCATTATAATGAGAACTTTATAAAATCTGAAATGTCTCATGAATTCTGTCTGCTCTCCTTGCCGTGTATGAAAGCACATCACACCACATGCATTATTTTTTATGCATGTTATGCATCTCAGTTATTTGATCAATATCATGGGACGTGTCATAAAACGGGCTTCAGTTCATTAGCATTAAGTTACTAAGCTTCACCTCAGGTAGCTATTCCTTTTTAGACGCTTCTTTTTTCATAACACTGCTGCATCATAATCTAAGAGCGTTCTAATCATGTGTCATTTTTATTTTTAACATTCATTTTCATTAGTCTTCAGATATTTTCATCATCTCCCATGTAAACGCTGCTTGATCTGGGCTGATTTCTCTCCTGATTCAGACCAGAACACATTTTCACTGGAGGAAGTGTTATGGATTATGAACTTTCATTATAATTAAAAACATCTTAATGCTGATTTGTTTCTGCTTTTGTCTTCTCCAGATGTTAACTGATGCACTTGAGTGCTATTGTGATGATTTTTGGACTCTCATTCTGACGGCACCCATTCACTGCAGAGCATCCAATGCAGAGACACTGATGCATTTTTCTAAATCAGAGTCTAAAAGTCTTTCCTCGTATGAATGCGGTATTTGCAGCCAGGCTGTGATGGGACGTGACCTTTCAGGGCCGTCTGTGTGCATTAGCATCCCTTACATCGGGGCCTCTTAGACTCTGGAAACAAGAACCCCTTCAGAGAATTCAACTTGAGAAAGAAACTGAAAGCCAGAAACATCTGAAAATGAACAAACATCTCGCAGCGACGTTCAGATGGATGGCTGTTTATTTCCAAATGAATGATTCACGTTCAATCACACTGCTGCTGATGTTCCACAGACTCAGCCACAAGGTTTGTAAATATCCAGAAATGCTCCATGTTTCTAGGACAAAAGTTAAATGTGTGTGTCCAACCAACTGCAGTTAAAAAAATAATTAAACAATATTTTATTAATATTTTACATAATACCATTATATAAAAGTGATGTGATCTTATTTGGTGCCTAACCCTCATAAAAGACACGTGTGGTCACAGGGATGCATTTACTGGTACTTCATTACACCTTCAAACGCTTTCAGTCCCATTTATAACCGTATAACTGTTCCGAGCCTTTTGTTTTTAACTCCAGTGTTTCATAATGTGAAGCAGCTGTTTCTGAACTCATGCAGCACTTCAGCAAAACAACTGCAACCAAAACACAGGCTCTTTCAGTTAATAATAATGAGTTTCAGGCCAGTTAATGACGGCCACGTGCTGTCCCGGCCCTTTTACACATCGCAAAGGTTTGATAATGTCTGTGACATATTCTACATATGCCAGTGCATTCATCACCAGTGTGATGTTAGCTGGCTGGATGACAGTCTTGACAGCATCACTGATGTTCACCAACCAATCAGAAAAAGTTTTACTTCACATTAAATTACTAGCTTTAGGCAAAATGAACTGATGAAGAAAACTTTACATGTAATCAAAAACAGAAATATTTCTGTTTAAATCTCTGTGTGAGCTCTTACTTGTTCATGAGGTCAAAGCCCTGGTCAGACAGCAGCGCTCCGAAGCGCTTGCGCAGGTTGTTGTAAGGATATTCTGTGAAAGTCATCTTCTTCACCGCAGGCAGCTCACTGTATCCTGGCCAGATCTTCTCACTGGGAGAACCCAGGTCCTACACACACACACACACAGAGAGAGACTGAACATGAAAAATCAAAAAACAAGGTTTAAGGCCATGTCATGTATGTTTAAAGTGACCATATTATACTACTTCATAGGTTTGTTATTCTATTTTTGGCCTGCAGGAACACATTTAGATGATTTGTCTCAGTGTACATTGCTGCAGTGCCTCTTTTCACCCTGCTTTTCTGAAAAACTCTGCTCTGATTGGTCAGTTGTTATGGATCAAACGCTCACAGCATGTGCTGGAAATTTAACGCTTCTTCCCATTATATTGTGTTTCAGCTCCGAAGGCTTCATCAGCAGCGCTGTAAATCTACAGTAAACTATAGCGGTGCTATTGGAAGACCATCTAACGCCCAATCTAATTTCGGCCCTTTCAGAGAAAAACAACAACAACAGTGAATTCACTTAACTTACATAATCCCAAGCCAAGCTACAGTGATTTTACTGGTGATCACTTTTCTGATTTTATGCTTTTAAATTATTTACATAAAATCCCATTGGATGATTCTTAAAGGAGCCGTATGTAGGATTGACACCGAGTGGTTGAACTAGGTATTGCAGTTCAAATTCAAAATATTGGAGA
>JAUMHE010000319.1:19017-33169 GCA_032359235.1 Enteromius mattozi
GTGGTCGCACAAAATCATTTCACTGCATATTGTACTCTGTATGATTGTGTATGTGGCAAATAAAATTTGAATTTGAAAATGAAAGACCTGTCACAGCAGAACTTGTCTTGTCTAAAGATGGCTCGCATTCATGTACATTTAATTTAAGTATGTTTATGCTGCAAATATTTATTTCAGAATTTAAGATGTTGATGAGGCTGATGTTGTACAAGTAGCTGCTGAGACACCCGTGACCCTACTATTCCTACTTTATCCCCCTACCACAAGTTATGAGGTGATGTAAATCTAAAAGTTGCATTTGGAATTATAACTATTTCAAAACAAAAATTCATGTTGCAACTCAATTGTTTTTTAAAGTTTCAACAGATTTTTAATTCAAAGCTTCTTGTTATTAATCAATTGTTACAATTGCTGTATAGATTTATTAATTTAAGTTTATTAAACTTTTCTGAATTCTTTGGGAATAAAATGTCCATAAATGACCTGACCATGATTAATTGCAATTTGCCTGTAACATGTAATATGAATGAAAAATAATCGAGTACAAACATATCACAGCTTATAGCCACTCTCCAGCAGAGTTTAGCTCCAACCCTGAAAAGAAAAAAAAAAACCTAACTGCATCCTGAAGACCCTGATTAGCTGGTTCAGGTGTGTTTAATTAGGGTTGGAGCAAAACTCTGCAGGGACACCGGCAATCCAGGATCAACCTGACTTAGGAGCATTTAACAGAGTGAATATGGAGCAAGGTTGCTAGTGATTGGGTGGTCTCCTGAGCGTCTACTGCAAGTAAACTGAAAATTTAGATTTACAGTACATACTGTTCACTTCTCAAAATAACTAACCAAACGTGCAGTTTATTGATTTTTATGCATTGTAAAATCAAGACCTCTTAGAATTAGTAAGGTTTTTTTAGTTTTTTAAAATAACTTTTTTAAAAAATTTGTAGAAAAAAAAAAAAAAAAAAAAAGACCTCCAGAATGGTCTGCAAATTCCCTGTCTGTTATCTTTGCCTTGCATCAGCTAGAGTTACATTTTGCAAAAGACTAATGATCTCTAAAGACATGCCATTTTTGTTATATACATTTTTGTTCTGAAGATTCTCACCTATATGGCAGACAAAAGCCCGTGTCGCCCTTCTCCACCTCGTCTTTAAACTGCTGGACACAGTCAAGAAAGGCCACCATAGCATGGTCAAATTTATTATCCCAGAAAAAGCGGAGACCACCTGAGCAATACAATGGCAGCTCCTACAAGAGGGAAAAAAATGTTAACAGTACATTTACTCCAATACAGTTTTAAAGCAAATTATGAATTTTCCTAATTCAATTAAGCCCAGTAGGAAATGCAAATAACCTTGTCATGACCTGTTCATCTGTTTTACTTGCTTTGTTTACTTTTTTTGACATTCAAGAATAGCACAGTACTTTTTGGAAACTGGTTGATGATCTACACACATATGAGATTAAGCGGTGGTTTCCCAAACAAAGATTAAGCCTAGTTCTAGACTAAAATGGCAATTTAAACCAGATTAATGTTATTTTTTAAATAGTCACACTATTCGTGTAGTCCAGATCTTAATAGGCCGATTTCCTGGAGGAAGACTAGAGCTACTTTAGGACTAAATTGGGGTTTGAATTAAACCTAGGAGACAGGTTTAACTTCAGGTTAACATTGTGTTTCCAGTCTTTATGCATCAAAATTATTGGTACCCTTTTCAGATGTAACAGGGGCCGGCGATCGCTCTTCAGCGGGTATGAGAGACTCGGACACAGGAATTCGCAAGGCAAAACATTTAATCAAAACTCACGGAGGGAGCTGAACGAACGTACACTCGGACAGGATACATTTAACGACTGACAAGGATACAGGACATGGGGCATGGTTTAAATACACAGACAATCAAGGACATGGCACGGGACACCTGGACTACACAGCTGGCAGAGAATGAAACACTAATGGCAGGGGCGGAGTTACAGGTAAGGAAGAGCACATGGGGAGAACGAAATGAAAACAAACACACGGGAACACATGGCACGAGATCGCAACATAGACACAAGACACATGGCAGCGTGACAGAGCCCCCCCCTTTAGGAGCGGCTTCCAGACGCTCAACACAGTACATAGTTCAGGGGGAGGGATGGGTGGGTGTTCCAAGGCCTTTGTGGCCGGTTCGGGGCGTGACACAGGCTCCGAGGTCTCCGTGGGTTGTGCAGCCACCAGCGAAACCTCCTGAGACTCTACGGTAGGAACCGACATCACAGGAGGTAGTGCAGCCACTGGCGGAACCAACGGAGCCTCTGAGTCACAGACTGGTTCAGGCGGTTCGGGCCACGGCAGGTCAGAGTCCTCTGCCGGCTCTGGTGGATCGAGCCACGGCAGATCCGACTCTCCTGCCGGCTCTGGTGGATTGGGCCACGGCAGTTCGCCATCCTTGACTGGCTCTGACTTGGTCCCCGTCCCACCCCTCCCCATTGCAACCCATGCACCTTCACCCCTCCCCAAAAAATGATTGGGGAGGGCTCCCTCCGCCCAGTGTCTCTGAGGAAGGATGGACTGGGGCCCATTCGGGACTGGATTCGGGGCTGGGACCCGACTGGTGCGGACTAGGAACCACAAGAATTACGTACGGCTCTCCTGGCCGTGAAACCGGAACCGACAGTGTAGAACACGGCTCCTCAGACTGTGATACGGCGCTGGGACCTGACTGATGCGGACTAGGAACCGCGAGGATCTCTGACGGCACCTCTGGCCGTGAAACCGGAACCAACAGTGTTGAACATGGCTCTTCGGACTGTGATACGGGGCTAGGACCCGTTACTTGCGGATATGAACAAAGAAGCCTTTGAAAATGAAATTGTAATGGTAATTATTTTGATCTTTTATTTTAAAAAAATATATAATAATTAATTAATTTATAAAAACGTAAACTTTAATAAAATGGCCCCAGTTTATTCAATACTTTTTGCAAGCTTCTTTTGACCAATTTAATGGCTCTTAGTTTTCTCCTACAATGCTTAAAGAGTCTGGAGAACACCTGAAAAGACATCAGAGACAAGTTTTCTATACAGAATCTCTAAAGTATGTTCAATACTTTAATGTCTTTTTGTTTGTTTGTTTGTTTCATGTGCTATTTTCTTGACTTCATATTTTGTAAAGCTCAACAAACAGTTACTTTTTTATTTTCCCATTGTGATGGATGACAAAGACAATTTGCCACTCCATATTTATATTCCTGTGAAACAGGAAGTCATGGCTGGTCTAGCCTGGTGTTCTAAAAAAAATGTAAATATGAATGGAATATAGATCTTTAAAGATTTTACTCATAATAATTTTTAGGAAAACTTCAATGTGTATTAGAGAATACACAGAGAATCCTTTTTGATCATATTTTTAGGATGCCAATACAATTCTGACCATGATGCTCTCTAAAACAACTTTCTCTCACAAATCAATCCTTTTGCCTTTTGGAATATTAATTCTTTTTAATAAATAATGCCGGTAGTTGTATCTGCCGGTTTATCTTTTGTTTTATTAACAGATGGTAGGTTTAGGGGCAGGTGTTGGGTTACGTGCTCATAAATGTATAAATAAAGTAATATAAATAAAACTGTTGTGACAGTTTACAGTGAAAAATCACACCCCAATACATATGCCATAATGGCAATATCATTACCCAATATTTGAATCCAGTTATCTGTGTGTGGATCACGGCTGATGCTTGTCACTGACTTACATTGTAATCTTTTCCATGAGCCCATCGCAGAATTTTCTACGATTCTGTGATACTAACAGGGAAATTTTGAGTTAAGAGTCCGTGGTCATTACAATTCTGTGAGATCGGGTTGCAGGACTCCATGGTTTAGACATTTGTAATTTTTACTATATATATATATATATATTCTAGATTAGGCCTACTCCTGGCTTAATTTAAACCCTGTCTGGGAAACCACCCCTAGGACTAGAAAGGCTTTCCTCTTTGTGGCTGTCATGTTAAGATAACAAGCTGAAAACTTCAGACTGTAGTGTTGTTAAAAATAAGTTGATGCCAGAATAAGATGCAACCTGTCTTTTTGTAGCAACAACACACGCCTTCCTCCATACAGTAGTGGTCACTTCTATGTAATATTCCAAAACCTTTACATTCCACTGCAAGAGTATTTTCCCTTCTGACCCACAAGAACATAGTGTATTCCAAAAATATAGTATCTGATGTACAAATATCACTGACTGACAGGCAACTGTTGAAAACTGCTTAAGTGCATATGTGTACACATACTCTTTAAGAGTGTTCATGGAATGCAGATTTGCATTGAATCAAATTATTAAGTAAAATCAATGAAAACAAAAATATGTTTTTGAGCCAAATCACCTGCCCTGCCTTTAAATAAGATAAGTAAATAAGACTATAAGGAAGAACCAGTCATTCACTTTTACAATGCTGCACCAGTATAAAGTCCAAGACCACTGTTGTGTTCACCAGAGAAACCCTTCACCAGGTGCTTAAAAACTCAAGCTTATGTGTGTGGCACCCACCTTGGACTTATCTGTGAGAGATTCCAAATAGGAATGGTTTCCGTAAGGAACAAGTCGATATCTACAAAGAGAACATAAAACATTTTAGAGAAGTTTTTCATAATTTATGTTAATCATGTTGGCTTGACAATGGCTTGTAAGTTATCCTGGATGCATTTCGTTGTTTGCTGACAGTAAATGGATGCTTCTTTTTATTTCTAATGAGTTTGACCTAATAAAGAGCTGATCAGATGGGATTATTTTTCTAAACTATATTTGATATATTTCGATTCTGATCATTTGACATCTGTGATTTTCATGTACCAATTCCGACAGGAATGTTTATTACAGAGGTGGGAGGTTCAGTTCTGGTTATCTGGGAGTCACAGAGATCACATGCTCACATGTGCACTGTATATAGTCAATCGGATTGATAGTACAAACAAGTTGTAGTACAAATACCATGGTGAAGCTATATTGCTAGTATACCAAAGGTGCGGTTAATGTGTGGTTATTTTAGTTTAATCTTTTTTTCCCAAGTAAAACAATGTTTAATTTTCATAAAGGTACATACGTAATTAAAACATCATATAATTTAAAACAAAATTAAATTAAGTAACATTAATCTGACGCTGACTGTGATATTGCAGTAGCCAACCCATAAATCTGCATCTTCAGCCAACGCCAACCATTGCCTCCCCAAGATGTCACTTCAATGACTGTTGACCTTCCAGGCAAACAACAACCTTGGGAAAATCCTTTCTGCCACCACAAGGGAATCCCAAAGGCAACGCAAGTACATGCTGAACTCATGCTGAATTGGCGCATTTAATGTAAATTTGAGCCTCACTGAGGAACTCAATATGAGGATTAATTAAGTGATTGATGGTTGCACATATTGCTATAAACCTGGGATTTCACATTTTCATTCTCTATTCTTTCCTCACTTTCCCTCTTCCTGCAACTTGTATGAATGTGTGTGTGCATGTGTTTATGTATTAGATTAGTTTATATTGCCTTAGATTTATCCAATAAAGTCTTATACATATTGAAAAGAGAAGTGTTGTGTTTTGTGCTTACAAGTTCATGTCTGAAACGGCAGTTCTTGTTACTGTGCTAATTCACTATATTTCACTATATAGTTGATGTTATATGGCTCGTTCAATGAATTGCTGGCCAATTGATCAGCCGTAAATCAATGATTCTGTCCAAATTCCCTATAAAACCTTAAATAATTCCTTTTGAGCAAAATGTTTTTTGTTTTTTTTTGTGCTGGGAGGCAAAACATATCAAAAATACATGTGCCGCATGGTAAAAGCATCTACAATAATTCACATTGGCAAAACACACAAGGGCACACAACACGTGGAAAAACAAATCATTGGCAATCACAGAAAATCACATTTAGACAGGATACGCTTTCTCAGAGGATCACTGAATTGGCCCAAACACAGTAAGTAATTTGCTCTAGAATTTTTACAGAGGTTGTGTGAGAAAAAAAACACAGACGTGGAAGATTCAGATGGAAATAAAATAGTAAAGTACATTTATAGTCCTAAGGTTTTTGTCCGCTGAGCACATTTTTATTCCTCTTTTGCAGAAAAAAAAGTGTTGCAAAGTGTTTTATTATTATTTGGGACGCTGGGTTGTATCACTATATACACCATACTATTATACAGTTTGCACTTTCATAAAAAGAAAACTGAAAACCATCAGAAGAGGGAAAACAAGAATAATTAGATGAAGGTGGATGGCATGTATAGCAGTACACGGTAAGGACCATTATTCTGTTTATGATATACAGTGCAGACATTTTTAACATTTAACATAAGGCAGTAACATAACAAAATGTAAAAAAACATAAATAAATAAATAAAGGGGTATGAATACTTTCGCAAGGCACAATGTTATGCATTCATCATATCACGGAGATAAATCTGTAAATTCGAGTGCAATCACAGGGTTTGTTTATCCCATGTAAATGGGCCACACGATGGGGGCTAATTTCTAAATCACACAAGGTCTCTAGATAATACTAATCCTGTGTGAATACGGCTTATGAAACACAAATTTCTGTAACAACGCCGTGTAAAACTAGTCACGTCCGAATAGGGCCTAAGTTGACAAATGGGTCTGGTGTAATGTGTAAAGCTTTCAGACTACATCTGTCAAATTTACATTAGACCTTACAGAATTAAAAACAAACTAAAATTATCATAGACACAGGACCTGTTTTATATAAAAAAAAATAGCTATATTGATAACAATAAAACTATAACTAGGAGTCTCCTAACTCTAACAGAAGTCCACATATCTATTCTTTACAGAACATAACTGCAGCATCAACTAAGAATAAACTAAGAGTTGGTTAACATGAGTGTAGATGCTATTGTAGCTAACATTATTGTTAAGATTTTTTTTCTGTGAATGGGCCCTTACATTGACATAACGCTGCAGCAATCATTTTAGATTACTGGTTATTGCAGATATTTATTAAAGGTGCAGTAGGAGATCTTGGAAAATGCTAACTATAGCCTAATAGCACTGAAATGTCCAACTTTCCCTGGAAATTGCAGTCCAAAGCTACGCCTCCTGAAGGCATGAACGCACACAGACCAGCAGTGGCGGTTTTAGGCATAGGCGAACGGGGCAGCCGCCCGGGGCGGCATTTTTTCATGACACGTGGGGGCCGGCACAAGCACTTGGGGAACAAAAAAATCATCTGCCCCCCTAAGCGGTTTTCTATTATCCATCATACCTGTGACTATGGTGTTTAAATAGTTTCAAATGTAGAGCAAATAAAAAACAAGACGTGCACCAGTATCCGCGGGCAAAAACCATTCTCGTGAGGGAGCATTTCTACACCGCGAGAGCACAGATAACTATGCGCGTGCAAAAATGCGTTCTCACGACAATGGCGCTAGCTGCTCGCTCGTCAAGTAGACTTTTGAGACTTTGGAGGCAAGCATCAAATGTGTACAATCCAAAAATTGGGTATAAAACATGAAACACAATGAATCTAGTCATTTCAATAATTGAGAATCAATTTAGAATACTATGAATCCATATTTCTTCATATCACACGTTTAAGCCGATCTTTTAAAAAACATAACGGCATACACTATCACTATCCACCTTCAAGGTGTCAAACATCAATGAATTATTGCTACATAATTTTCATATCTGACAATTCCACATGGATAATAAGTTTTGGGATCATTATTTTTTGGCAGCGGCTATTTACACCAAGTGCACATAGCATTTTCTGATATTTATACCACTTATTGCAAGTGACAGTTATCTGCACCTCAGTATTGAAGTGCATTATAAAACAGAATGCAACCTATTGAGTGTAAATGTTCATTTTAATTCAGATTATTAAATAGACGCCATTGTTGAAACCCTTAATTGGGAAAATAAAGCCCTCCTTAACCCTATCCAATACTATTTTCAACTTTTTGATGACTTCTTTCATTTTTATTCAAAATAAATGCTTTTCCGATGTTATTTGAAATTTGAAAAGGGAGGGGGGCACTGAGAGGGGGTCTCGCCCATGGAGTAATTCAATGAAGAACCGCCACTGCAGACCAGGCAACCAAAGAAAACATTACTACAATACATCATGTACTGTATCATTCATCGGTAAAAAAAAACTTTATAGTACAGTTAGCAATAGTACTACAATACCTGGAAGGAAGATCAGGTTCTTGATGTTTGCCTGCCATTCTCGCTCTTGCCTGCAGAGCGTACATAAAAGCGCTGATGACACATCCTGTCTGAGCAAACTGGGTGCGCAGAGGTACACAAATACATATGTTGACAGGCTGGTAGGAAAGTCAATAAAAATGCTCGGAATGAACGTTTTGACTGGATGAACATTTCTTGGTCCTATGCCTTCCAGAGAATATATAAATACAAATAAATACATTTAAACCACTTAACTTAATGATTGCTATTGGGATGTGAAGAGATTTTCAACCAACATAACAAAAAATGTTCCTGAAGACAATCACCTACTGCACCTTTAATACATAGTAGAAGTATGATATTGATTTTATACATAAGTTCTGTGAAACAAATATTTGCTTGCAGTTATGGCCAAAAATATCAGCACCCTTGCAATTCTGTCAGAAAATGCAACTCTTCTCTCAGAAAATTGTTGAAGTTGCAAATGTTTTGGTACTCATATGCTTATTTATTAGTTGTTGTTTTTTTTTTTTTTTCATTGGAACAACATTAAAAAGAAGAAATACAATTCCAGACACTGGACAAAATTATTGGCACACTTAAGTTAATATTTGATAGAAACCCTTCTGGAAAAAAAAATAACAGCAGTCTATCGCTTCCTGTAACCAGTTTGTTTCTTACACCTCTCTACTGGAATTTTGGACCATTCTTCTTTTGCAAACTGCTCCAGGTCATTCAGATTTGAAGGATGCCTTCTGCCAACTGCTGTTTTGAGACAATTTTGACATGGTGCCACAATTTTGTCCATTCCATTTTAGAGTTCTGTTTGAAATTTTAATCAACTTTGACTTTTCTTCTCTGTGTTGTGTTGTTACAGTGCAAACAAAAACAATAAGCACATGAATACCAAAGCATTTGCAATTGGAACAATTTTCTGAGAAGTGTTGCATTTTCTGACAGAATTACAAGGGTGCCAATATTTTGGGCCCTGACTGTACATCTCACAGTTCCTCATGACTTCAATTACATCGCAAGGGCTGTTCTTTTGGAAAGCCTACCACCTACCGAGTTTTACCTTGACAAACCTAACAGTTCCCCAAAAGTCATATTGAACATGGTCATGGTACTTCTCAATGGTCAACATACCATGAAAGCCCATGCAGTCCTTGACAACAGGCCAGGAAGTGATTCCACTATTGATGCAGCAGCACGAGTTAACCAGTACTCCTGAGTTGGTTCCCCTGGAGACAATTCAGGAATTCCACACCAAACTGTAATGATTGTTGTTATCTCCAACTTCATTGGAGGGGATCTAGAACTATGGGATACCTTCAATGTCATGTCACCTAAGCTTCAAGAGCAGCTTGCAGAGAAGGTGGTATGGTTACACCATAACCCACCAAGTGCTCTTCACTGTGGTCCCCACCTGTGAGCATGAGGTACAGTAAAAATCTGTTAAGGGTTTAGTTCATTCCAGAAATAAAAGGGGTGACTGATTGTTATTTGACTTTTTAAAACTTTAGTTAGTGTGTAATGTTGCTGTTTGAGCATTAACAATATCTGTTAATATCTGTGGCACTGAATGTTCGATGCAAACAGAGATATTGAGCCTCATTTACTAAACGAACGTACAACAAAAAAAAAGGGCATACAGTCATTTCTACGCAATATCAATATGGGCGTGAGCGGTGGCTACGATCAAATCTCAAGTCTGGTCTCAGCTTGTGTACGTAAGTTTTGGAGTCACCTGAACTTGCGCGCAGCATATAAATATGCTGGAGAATTGTAACAGGATTCTGTAGGTTATGCATTCAACTAACATTTTTTTTGCGCATGTGAAGGATTTTACATGGATATTAATACATTATTGACGTTTTTTGATAACACTTCACTTGAAGGGGTGTGCATAAGACTGACATGACACCTTCATAATCATGACATGATATACTACATGAATATTGTCATAAACCGCGCCTCTGTGGCTCTCTCCGATCGCACGCTGCCGCCAGTACGCCAGTATGCTCCATGTTTATAAATCAATAACCTCACATGTACTCCTCAGATGATAGCAAGGTTTCATTCATATGCTCATTGCTGATGGGGAGAGCACTCGATTGGGCCACGGCCATGTGGGAGGGACGACGCATGATATTCCCCTCCTATGCGGACTTCCTTCGTCAGTTCTGGGAGGTGTTCGAACACACGGCGGGAGGCATGGCACCTGGTGAGCAACTTCTCACCCTTCAAACAGGGCACATCCACGGCCGCCGACTACTCGCTGACGTTTCACACACTCGCCGCGCAGACAGGTTGGGACTCAAATCCTTTAAAGCTCCTTTACCGAAAAGGGTTGAACACTGAACTGGCTTGCCGAGATGAGGGGAAAAGTCTGGAACAATTCATGGATCTCTCCATCCGCCTTGATAACTTCATGAGATCACGACGAGGTCCACATGCTATGCGTTCAGCTCTCTCTATCACCGTCCCAACTGACCCCGAGGTTATGCAGATCGGTTACACTCATCTCACGCAGGAGGAAAGAGAAAGAAGAGTGCAGAACCAGCTCTGTCTCTACTGTGGTCAGTCCGGTCATCTGCGCACCTCCTGTCCCATCAGACCCAAATGCCACGAAAATCTCAGGGTGAGACCACAATCTCACGAAAAATCTTTTGATTTGAATGTATGTCTCCGGGCCAGAGAACAATGGGTGGAGACCGTAGCTTTCATTGATTCTGGGGCTGCTGGGAACTTTATTGATGAAACATTTGCTAAAACCCATAAGTTTCCTCTCATTTCATGTGACTCACGGATGGCAGTCACCGCAATAGACGGAAGACCCCTCGGGTCAGGGATGGTGCAGTACATAACAGAGGAAATAGAACTACAAGCCAATCTGCATATCGAAAAGATTTGTCTATTTGTCATATACTCTCCCAATTCTCCCATTATCCTCGGTCTTCCCTGGCTCGAGCAACACAACCCTGTCATCTCCTGGAAAGATTACATAAATGAGGAGCTAGCCAAGGGATTCATCCGCCCGTCTACCTCTCCTGCCTCAGCTGGATCTTTCTTCGTCAAAAAGAAGGATGGAGGTCTACGTCCTTCCTGGGCTACATGATCAGCTCAGAAGGGGTAGCTATGGATAATCAAAAGGTCCACGCAGTGGTCAACTGGCCTCAACCCTCTACAGTCAAAGAACTACAATGATTCCTGGGCTTCGCTAACTTCTACAGACGATTCATTCGTAACTTTAGCTTAATTGCCACCCCTCTGACTTCCATGACCAAGAGGACCACAGCCACAGGATGGCATCCGAGTCTTCCAATTACTGAAGGACAAATTCATGTAAGCCCCCATCTTACATCACCCAGATCCCAACAGGGAGTTCATTGTAGAAGTGGATGCATCCAGCACCGGGGTAGGGGCAGTCCTTTCCCAACGCCACAGCAACCCAGCCAAACTGTTTCCATGTGCCTTCTTGGTCTTGAGATGGGCTCTGATTTTACCATTACCTACCGTCCAGGCTCCAAGAATGGCAAGGCTGATGCCCTCTCTAGGCAGTTTGGTTTTCCCCTCTCTAACACCACGCAAGAAACCATAGTCCCTACTGCCCTCATTGTCACTCCAGTACAATGGGATATAATGACGGAGATCACCGAGGCTCTGAATGAGGATCCAGCGCCTCAGGCATGCCCACCTGACCTCAACGCTCCTCAACCTCCGCGAATGTCTCCTCCACTGGATCCATGACACTCCCAGTGCTTCCATCCAGGTATCACCGCCACAGTTCAGCTCACAGCCAATCGTTTCTGGTGGCCCTCTCTCTCTGCAGACACCAGCCAATTCGTGCGCCAATGTCCCACATGCAACATAACCAAATCCTCCCATCAACGGCCAGCAGGACTCCTTCAACCTCTGCCCATTACCCAGCGGCCGTGGTCTCAAATTGCTGTGGATTTTGTAACCGACTTACCTACCTCTCGGACCTACACCACAATCCTCACAGTCGTAGATCGCTTCTCCAAGGCCTGCAGACTAATTCCCCTGCCGAAACTACCCACGGCCTGGGAAACGGCAGAGGTGATGCTTGAACAGGTGTTCCGTTTCTATGGCCTACCTGATGACATTGTGTCGGATCGTGGTCCCCAATTCACGTCCAGAGTATGGCATGCATTCTGCTCTCAACTCAACATCAACGTGAGCCTGACTTTTGTATACCATCCCCAATCTAACGGCCAGACGGAACGTCTTAATCAGGAACTCACCCGCTTCCTCCACGCATACCATCATAAAAATCAGAACGATTGGAGTCGCAACCTCATCCGGGCAGAGTATGCCCAGAACTCACTTCACAAACCTTCTACTGGTATGACCCCTTTTTAATGCATCCTAGGTTTCCAACCTCCCATGTTCCCTTGGGCAGGAGAGCCTTGCGATCTTCCCACCATAAACGATTGGCTGCAAAGGAGTGAGGAAACATGGAATACCGCCCATGTGCACCTTCAACGAGCTGTAAGGAGGCTGACGGTACAGGCTGATCGTCATCGTCATTGGGGACCAGCTTACACTCCTGGGCAGTGGGTCTGGCTCTCAACTAGAGATCTCCGCCTCTGACTTCCCAGCAAAAAACTCAGTCCTAGGTATGTGGGTCCCTTCAAAATACTCAGACAAATAACTCCTGTATCATCTCGTCTTCAGCTCCCAACTAACTATCGTATTTCTCCCACATTTCATGTATCCTTGCTGAAACCCGTCGGTGAGCCGAGAGGAGAGAGGGACCAGGATGAAGTAGCGGAGAGCAACACCCCTCCTATGATTATCGATGGCAAGGAGGCCTACCAGGTCAGGGTGTTACAATTTCATAGATTGGGAGGGGTACGGACCGGAGGAAAGATCCTGGGTCAACACCTCCAATATTCTGGATCCCACACTTACCTCAGACTTTCATCGTAACCACCCAGAGAAACTAGGCCCCAGACCTCGGGGGCGGCCTCAACGTTCGGTGGGTCCTCGCTTCAGGAGCCGCTCACAGGAGGGAGGGCTCTGTCATAATCCCCGCCTCTGTGGCTCTCTCCGATCGCCACCGGAGGGATCCCTCACCAGAATTCTGATCTCTCTCAGACTACCTTTCCCACACTACCCCGTACCTAGGAATAATCACCTGCAGGTGTCCCTCATTACCTGTGCCCTTTATAAGTCCCCAGTGTCCGCTCAGAAGATGCAAAGTCTTGTTTGCCCCGGCTACAATTCTGAGCGTTTCTACTTATGTTATTTCTGCCCCGTTTACGATCTTGGACTGTTTCTCGGTTTACTGATTGTTTGCTGCCTGCCCCGATTTCTGCCTGACCTTGTCTACGATTCTATTTTGCCTTCATTTCCCTGTCTGCCGTGTACCAACCTTGCCTGACGACTCTGATTAAAATCTGTTGCAAATGGATCCTAACATCTCTGCTCCCCATTACAAATATGAAGGAGGTTTTATGCATGTTAGCAGTTATGTTATTTTTAACGCAAAGATGACATTGTTTGAGTTGCCAGGACCACCTGGAAACCCGGCTGAGCACTGTGATGGACATCTTCCAGACCAAAGCAACCAACGAGCTGCAATGGCAGAGAAAGGAACAGCGAGACTGCAACACAAGTTAATTTTCTCATGCAGATTTAGAGAACATGGAGTGACACTCAAAGACCTTAACGAATGGCCAGACAAATCCCTGCATTGTGACCAGAACTGGCAGAAGCCATGGAAAAGGTTATCCACACTCTGCGAACACCACACACACCACACTCTCCTTCTCCACACCCTTCACACAGGTGCTAAGCGGAGGCTGCAGAAACGCCTACTTCTGAATTCCAGGAGCTGCTGACAAGAGCAAAACTCAACCGACTCAAATTTCTGACTCCTTGCCTGACGCAACACAGCATCAGGCCCCTCCAATGGAGGAGCATC
>JAUMHE010000322.1:7797-17835 GCA_032359235.1 Enteromius mattozi
AGCATTCACATTTACAAAACACAGCATGGGAAACTACTTTGTTGTATTGGTTTTGCATAAAATCGAGGATTGAACCGCGCACTGCAAACGTGTCCTGTGTGAAAGCACAATGACCTCTTCCTGCTTCTGCACCACATACGTAACGCACACGGACTGCATACGCACTGCATACGGAGTATGTGTGAAACAGGCGTAAGGCTGAGGAGGGTGTTGAAGACCCAAAGAATTGTTTGATCCATCATGGCTGCCAACAGGTCCTGTGATTTTGGCTGTAACTCCTGTGTTTGCTGCACCATCATGTTTTGTGGCCACCAGTTCTATTCACAAGATGGCCACCAGCCCAGAGTGTCATCACAAGATGGCTGCCGGTTCAGAGTCGCTTCTCAAGATGGCCACCAGTTCAGAGTCTCGTCACAAGATGGCCACCACTCTAGAGCCACAGCCACAGTCCAAGATGGCCACCACCCCAGAACCACAGCCGCTGCACAAGATGGCCACCATCCCAGAGCCACAGCACAAGATGCCCGCCAATCCAGAGCCACAGCCACAGCCCAAGATGGCCGCCACTCTAGAGCCACAGCCACAGTCCAAGATGGCCACCACCCCCAGAACCACAGCCGTTGTACAAGATGGCCGCCAACCCAGAGCCACAGCTACAGCACACGATAGCCACCAACCCAGAGCCACAGCCGCTGCCCAAGATGGCTGCCAACACAGAGCCACCATGGATATGGTGTGACTAGTTCAGCGAGTCATCTACATTGTTCGGTTCCTGCATTAAAGACTGCATATATGAAGATAGAAAGTAATTACACTGTATAAGAAGGAAAATAGACTGGATCCTGGTAATTACAGAGCAGTTTCTATTTTGAGTGTTGTTTCAAAAATATTGGAAAAGAAAGAAGACATTTGTTTATTGTTTTTGACAGATTGTATTAGAAAAAGAGCTAGATAGAGGAAATAAACTAATAAAGGTTAGGGGAAAAAGCTAATTAAGGTGAATGATTGGCTGTTGGAAAATAAACTTTTATCACATTGAGGAAAATTATTTTTGGCTCCAAGTATAAACTAAGTAAGGAGGATGATTTGGTAGTCAAAGTTGATGGGTATGAACTAATAAAACATTGGTCAGTTATCTAGGATATGTTCTGCACTGTAAAAAAAAAAAATCAGTAAAATTTACTGTGGTTGCCAGAATAAAATATAATGTTATTAATGATATAATGTTAATATACCAACCTATTAAAGTAGTGAAATCTATTTTGTACCTTTGAAATACACTGATAACTACCAAATGCAGGTGATGATGAGAAAGTCACATGATGAACCAAAGCACAAGTAGCTTTTAAAAAATAACATATATAGAAGGTGCTCAGTGTCATTCACACAAGCACTAAACACCATCATGGTAAAAATTATTGAACTGAAATGTGCAATAAACATTCATTTAATAACATTACATGTAACGTACAACCCTAATAAACATAACTGATACAAAAATAAAAGAAGAAGAAACAGTTATTTCAAAGAAAAAACATCAAATTCAAACAAAAGTTAAAATGAAATGCAGGGAATTCTGGAAATTGCAGTTTACGGTAAATTTATAGTTAAATTTAACAGGAATTTACCATTAACCATTTAACAGGTTTTTACTGTAGCATTTTCACAGTTTCTTACCGTTAAAATCACAGTCATTTTTTATAATTTAAGTGGAGCTAGTATGGCCAAGAAAGTAGTTGGGAAAGTTAATGCTAGAATTAAGTTTATACCCAGATATGCAGTTTTTTTTGGGGGGATAGGCTTTGTTTCAATGCCAATGCCACTATGCGTGTTGTTTGTGGATGATGGATTTATCCAGAACTTAGATGATGAATTTACAAAAATCACAAAATAAAGAAGAAGTTTGGTTTGCACCTGACGTCTCCTTCGTCTTCCTCGTCCTGATACAACCCTAACAACAACTGAATGACTGTTCACTGGTTGTTACTTCGTAGTTATTTTTTCTTGAATTTAGTTGATAATTAATAGTAATTCTTCAGGAGGTATGACAGAATACATTTGTTACTGATCAGCTAACTGTTACTTAACACAATCATAAAATTGCATAACATATGAATTAGTTAACACATCTTTCTTAGTAGTTAACAGTAGTGAGTTGTGTTAATGAATAATTACCTGTTAGTTCTTCAATAATTCCTTATTAGTTATGCAGTAAGAGTATTAACAGTATTCTAAAGTGTTAATGAAGTTATTACAGTAGGCCATTGTAGTTTGCTATTCATTTATTAACCACTGGTAACATGGTATCGAGTTTTGGAGAGTACTGGATTGATGCATCCCGCACCAAAACACATCTTGTCTTGTCCTTTAAGGAATTTAACTTTCAAATATCTGCTTTATATTGTTTGGTAAATATACTCGTGTAAAAATGATGATATCTAACTCATTTTAAATGATTTGATATGAATGAATGATGATAAAGTCAATTGCTGTCTAGTCACTTCTCCCAGTTTTACATGAAAACAATGAGAGAAACATGGTGTGCTCTCTCTGAAAATCATAAAGCTTTATAAAGGCAACCCAGCTAAAAAAAAAACAGCATATGCTGGTTAGGTATGTTTTGATGCTGGGATGCTGGTAAGCTGGTCCTTTGATGGTTTATGCTGGTTTAAGATAGCCATTTTGCTGGTTTATACTGGTCCTTTGCCAGCACGTGACCAGCATAGACCAGCAAAGGACCAACATAAACCAGCATCAAAATATACTTAACCAGCATATGCTGTTTTTTTCAGCAGTGAATGCTGTAAGTTTGTTTATACTCTATATGACATTAGACGTGTTAAAGATTACATATTAGTAATGATTTTGTTAAAAGTTGATGTTTGATAAGTTGCTTACCATTGTGTACAAGTTCTCAGTGATGCTATAGCCTAATTGCAACTACAATGACAACAGTAGTTTGTTATAATCATTTATAATGCAATGTTACACTGGATATTGCTGTATTGGTTTATTACAGTTTTGTTGAAAAAGAGTGACAGTAAATTATCAACCTTAATACGACTCTGTCTTCATTGACTACGGTTTAACTTGGTGTTTAGTCAGAGTTTCAACACACGAGAACACTACACATCTTAAATATTTTTTAACAATACAGGAGGACAAGCCATGCAGGTTAATGATTTAGTTTGAAGCAATATTAAACGCGTCTCTTGCTCAAGAAAACCTGACATGGATCACACACTTTTCGAGCAGTCATTCATTCTGTTTCCATTGTTATTTTTCAGATGTGTTCAGCATCAAAACATATAAATATAAATATTCTCATGTCCTGGGGAGAAATTCAGAGTTTCAAATTGCATTCCGAAAACCTAGATTTTGAACGTTTTACTATAGGTTGTACTATGTGTACTTAAAGCCTGTCAAGCAATGTTAGAGTGCCACAATCAAGCTGAATTTGCAAGGATACACCTTAATCAAAAATGTATGTGTTCAGCCATTAGTATGTAAACTTACAGGTGGTTAATCATAAGCCATTGCTATGACTCAACATCTGCCCCACCCAAATTTATGGTCAGGAGCCATTACTGGGATCAACAATTCAAATATTTTTAAAAAAGAAAATCAAACATACAAGTCATTGTCTGTGCAGGTCCAGTGAAACCCTCGTTTTTTTAAAACCTCTGTAAGTCCATGAATGGATCCCCGAGTGCAAGACTCCCTAGCCGGACAAAAAGAGAACCCAGCTATATGATTAGTGTGTCATATAAAAACATTACTAGTCAAGTCAAGTCCAAATTTATTTCTATAGCACATTTAAAAGCAACAGAGTTGCGCCAAAGTACTTTACAACAAACTACAGATATAAAAGCATAAAAGAAAACATCAAATGAAATTTAATATATAAAAGTAAAAAATATATAATACAAAAAATTCGATAAGAGCACATTGACACCAGAGCCTTAAAATGACATTAACTGAAAGCCATAGACAATGAATAAGATTTGAGGACCAATTTAAAACTAGCTAGTGAAGAAGCAAATCTCACATTTTCAGGCAAACTATTTCAAAGTTTAGGGGCTGCAGCTGAAAAAGTCAGACCACCCTTGGTTTTACAGCAACAACGTGGGACAGTTAAGAGAAGCTGATTACTGTATGAAATCAGAAGGCCAGTAATATATTTAGGTGCAAGTCCAGATAAAGCCTTGTACACAAAGACAGCTATTTTAAAATTAATTCTAAACTTTACAGGAAGCCAATGTAAAGACACTAAAACTGGAGAAATGTGATTACCATTACTAATTCTTTGTTTCAGTTTTGCAATCAATCTCAAGTGGAAGAAGCTGCATTTTACCTTTGTGCTAATTTGTTTCACAAAGTTCAGTAGCGAATCGACTATAACCCCAATATTTACAACTTACATAGGGTTGGACAATGGCAGAGAGAGACTAAATTAAAAACAGGTGAAGTCCTAGAGTGGCTTAATATCTGAATTTCGCTTTTGCTTTCGTTTAACTGTTAAAAATTAGAAAACATCCAAGCCATCCATTTCCTCAAAACAGCTATAAAGCTGGGGAAAGTTACTTTTAAAAGTAATGCATTACAATATTGCGTTACTCGATAAAAAAGTAATTACGTTAGTTAGTTACTTTTTATGGAAAGTAATGTATTACGTTACTTTTGTGGTATTTTCACAGTACTTTTTAAATATGGGCAGAGCTTGAGTGTTTGTTTTTAATATAAGAAAAAACATGTCACGAATAAACCTCAGGTTGAAGAAAAAATAAATTCACATCTGTAAAGCAGAATACAGGAGAAGAAATACTCTTCAGCAATTAAAAAAAAAAAAAACAATGAAGCACAATAGTTAGTTTTTGAAGTCATTTTTGGATCAATAAAGGTCAGCAGCAAAGACACTGGTTAATAAAATGGGATTAGATACATTTGTGTAATTTAATTATTGCAGGTTTGTGTCATATTCTGAGTTTATTTTAATTAATTTTGATGAATACTAAATCTGTTTTTCGAGAGTGAGATGAATTAATGCACATTCACATTTAGTCTAGAACTACACTGTATTCACACACCAGGCACAATGCCTGTGTATTTCTGATTTCTCCCAACATGGGGGTCAGAAGACTTTTCAGTCAATAAATAAGAAAACAAAGTAACTGGCATTACTTTTTTAAAAAGTAACCCAGTTATATTATTCTAAAATTAAAAAGTAATGCGTTACTTTACTAGTTACTTGGAAAAAGTAATATTATTACGTAACTTGCGTTACTTGTAATGCATTACCCCCAACACTGTGTAACGATGAGACGGGGAGGCGTGCGGATCCATGTGCAGACTATTTTATTAAAACTCACAGTACAGGCAAGCAGGGTCGATGAACAGCGAACAGGGACATCAGAGGCAAAGACGAGAGAATAATCCAAATACGTAGCAATGGTCAAACGGTCAGCAAACCGTATCCAAAGGGGCAGAGACAAGAGCAAATATCCAAGTCAGGCAGGGTCAGTAACAATAAATCCAGAACGGGGAACAGAAAAACACAGGGAACACAGGAAACATGGAAGGCTTACAAAGGGGTAAATCCACACAATGGTCAGCGACATAACAAGCATCAAACGACCTTTAAATACACTTCACAACGAGGTAACGGGTGGGATGAACTAATCTGTAGACATGACAACACACAAGCGGGGTGGAGACATCACAGGGTTGGCATGGAAACAACTGGTGGCGGAGAAGCCAGGCCGGACTGCAACAGGGAGCAGCGAGAGGTTAGTGGTGGCCTCTAAGGCAGAGATCGTACCTGCGTCCGGCTCGTGGCAACTGGTCCCTGTAGCCGGGCAGGTCCGAACGATAGTCCAACGGCCTCCGTGGTCGGTTCAGAGCAGGACAACAGTTCAATGGCCTTGGTGGCCGCTTCAGGGTTGAATGAAAGTTCCATGGCCTCGGTGGCCGGTTCAGGGCTGAATGAAAGTTCAAGGACGGCCTCCAAGGCCGGTACAGGGCCGGGTGAGAGTTCGAGGCCGACCTCCATGGTCGGTACTAGGCAGGTCAACAGTTCAATGGCCTCCGTGACCGGTACAGGGTCGGGCGAGGGTTCAAGAACGGTCCTAACGGACATACTCGGAGGCTGTGCAGCCACCAGCGGAACCCCTTGCGAATCTACGACCGGAGTCGACATCTCCAGGGGTCGTGCAGCCACTGGCGGACCCTCCGTGGTCGGGACCGGACAGAATAAAGGCTCTAGGGCGAGGATAACGCCACTGGCGGAACCTCTGGGAAATTAGTGTCACTGGCAGGCTCTGGCGGATCGGGCCACGACGAATCAGGATCGCTAACAGGCTCCGGCGGCTCAGGCCACGGCGGATCAAGATCACAGACTGGCTCTGGAGGATCAGGAAAAATCGAAGGAGAACCGGGACAGGGAAGTTCGATAATAATCCCGCCGTGGTGGCGCGGAGAATCTCTGAGGCGTAAATAGCTGAGACGGGAAATCCCCTCTTACCGGAGGCTGGTGTGAGTAGTTGCTGGATCCTCGGAGGCTGACCATTCTGTAACGATGAGACGGGGAGGCATGCGGATCCATGTGCAGACTTTTTTATTAAAACTCACAGTACAGGCAAGCAGGGTCGATGAACACCGAACAGGGACATCAGAGGCAAAGACGAGAGAATAATCCAAATACGTAGCAATGGTCAAACGGTCAGCAAACAGTATCCAAAGGGGTAGAGACAAGAGCAAATATCCAAGGCAGGCAGGGTCAATAACAATAAATCCAGAACGGGGAACAGAGGAAACATGGAAGGCTTACAAAGGGGTTAATCCACACAATGGTCAGCAACATAACAAGCATCAAACGACCTTTAAATACACTTCACAACGAGGTAACGAGGGGGATGAACTAATCTGTAGACATGGCAACACACAAGCGGGGTGGAGACATCACAGGGTTGGCATGGAAACAACGGGAGACACTTCACAATACAAGTCCCGAACATAGAACAGAGAGACATACAAACAATGAACATAGTCCGGGCTGGAGTGCCCTCTAGCGGGGCATGATGGCACTTCCAGCTGGCATCGTGACACACTGAAGCCTACTACTGTATAGAGTGTTCATTATGCTGCTCTAGATCTGTATTCATTGCACAGCATTATTTAAATGTGCCATTCATGCTTAAAGTATAGCATATTAAAAACATCTAATAAATAAAAATGTGATGTTTTGTTAGCCAAAAATAAGACTCCATTACATTTTGACAAGGATCTTTTTATTATTGGGGGATTATTGGGACACTTTTTTGGAGAAAGTTTTTTGGTTAATTATTTGCAGTGTCAGTGCATTGCATTGCATTGAAAACAAGATGAGCAGAAAGAAATGTACTTACAAA
The DNA here is from genome assembly GCA_032359235.1 of Enteromius mattozi. Classification (NCBI taxonomy): domain Eukaryota; kingdom Metazoa; phylum Chordata; class Actinopteri; order Cypriniformes; family Cyprinidae; genus Enteromius; species Enteromius mattozi. The sequence goes on from JAUMHE010000322.1 coordinate 15,204, forward strand.
AAGGGTCCCTCTAAGTTATAGATGACTTTAATGTGTACATGAGTGACCATCCTTGGATTTAGATTTTCCAGTTCCACACTGCCAAACATGCTGAGGAATAAACAGAAGTATACAATAATACACACTTTATCAAAAAGTCCTTTAAAATGGTTTGATTAAAACAAAAAAGTGATGAAATAATGAGCCATTGATATGAGCATGTGGGAACTGAGCACTTGAATTAAACACAAAAAAATACTTTTATGTAAAATTGTGACTTGATTAAGACTAGTAATAGTGTATAGGTCATTGGTGAACTAGGTATTTAAACAAGTTTAATGAAACAAACTGTCAAAAAAAAAAAAGAACGAGAGACGTGTGGATCCATTTTGCAAGCTTTATTAGACAGAGACGTGGTCAATTAAACAGGCAGGGTCAACACACCAGCAAACAGGTATGGCACTGACAAGACACAATACACAATAATACAACCAAAACGATACAACACATAACAAGCGAGGCATTTGTTGCATCCAATGGAAACATAATTACTGATTATCATGATTTGCACTTAGTCCTCCTGCTCGATTGCTCCTGTCTTCCGTTCTGCTGAGAGGTCTGTGTTTGTAGCTCCGTGTAGCTTTGCTTATCTGTTTATCACTCTCTGTTGTTTAATATAACTTTATTCCCTCCATATTTCCTATATTTTAAATCAAAACAATCTGACTAATTCGATTGTTGATCGTTCGCTTAAAACCACAAGTGCAACACGAGTGCAGTGTGTTAGCATTCATTAGCCGGTTAGCTTGTCATTTGCGTTTTCTATTTCACAGCTATTATTGTTTTCTTTTTTCTCACCCCGTTTCATTTCTCGTTTGCTCTGTTTTTCACAAATTCATCAAAAAGCAGTAGTAAGTGAATAATCTATCAATCACCGTGAGTATGGCTTCTCCTTGTCTTGTTGTTTGCACGTCATGTCACATGAAAAGTTTATCTCTCTCTGTCGGTGATGATGGATTCACATGTGATCAATGCAGGGATATAGCTGGGCTGACAACAAAGAACTAGAGACTTATTGTCTTGCACTTCTCTCAGTCATTATGATCTGTAGCCGATTGCTCCTGCTGCCGCTCTGCTGAGAGTGTGTTGAGTGTTTGTAGCTCGGATCCGTAGCTTTGTATTTCTGTCTATCACTCTCTGCTGTTTAAAGTGACAATATATAACCTAACTCCCTCAATATTTCCTATAGTATATATCAAACCTATTTGATTGTTGATCGCTCGCTTTTAATTTAATAACCACGAGTGCAGCTCATTTGCGTTCATTTGCCGGTTAGCGTCTTCGCTTGCGTTACACTCGCGGATATTACTGTTTTTATTATCGTCTCCTTTTATTTTTTCTCACTCCATTTAACCCTATAGTTCACTCCGTTTAATTTCTCGTTCGCTCCGTTTTTCACAAGTTTATCAAACAACAGTGGTAAGTGAATAATCCATCAATCACGGTGAGTATGGCTTCTCCTTCTCTTGTTGTTTGCACGTCATGCCACATGTACAGTTTATCTCTCTCTGTCGGCGATGAGGGTTTCACATGTGATAAATGCAGGGATGTAGTTAGGATGACAGAGAAGATTTTAGAACTAGAGATGCGCATCCAAATTTTAACAGAGGACAGTCAGAATGTGAGGGCTATAGATGCGGCTTTGGGTGCAGGTAGTTCAGCTCATGTACATTGTTTCGGTTCCGGCAGCGCCCGTGCAGCAGGGCAAGTGGGTGTCTGTGAGACGGCATAGTCGCGGGTCAAAACAACCGCTTTTCCGTTCCGATCAGAACATCAAACAGGTTCTCCCCACTCACTGACGCACCCACTGGGAAACCTGATGAAAGTGCTCTAGTAATTGGCGATTCTATTGTACGAAACGTGAAAATAGAGACAACCGCCATTGTCCAATGTGTTCCGGGAGCCAGAGCGCCTGACATCTTGGCAAATTTGAAAGTGCTAGCTAATGCTAAACGTAAATTCAGTAAGATTGTTATTCACATCGGCGCTAATGATGTTCGACTTCGCCAGTCGGAGATCACTAAAAATAATGTTAAAGAGGTGTGTGAACTTGCAAGTTCGATCTCAGACACTGTAATATGCTTTGGTCCCCTCCCTGCTTACCGGGGTGATGAGATACTCAGCAGACTGCTGGGTTTCAATGGCTGTTTGTCTAAGTGGTGCCTGCAAAATAGCATAGGTTTCATAGACAATTGGACGAGTTTTTGGGGCAGACCTGACCTTTCAAGTGAAGTACCTAACGTTAACTGAGAAGGGGATATCAGCTGCGTTTGCGGGCAAACATGAAACAACAGACGCTGACATCGCAACTGGCCGATTCAGTATTGTGTTCGGTTCTCCAGAATTGCTTGTGGGTGTTAAAAAGTTGAGAGATATGCTTCAAACAGATGTTTACCGCGAGCGACTCATCGGGATGTTCTATGCTGACTGACTTGTTGCACGCCGGTCTGTTGTTGTGGGGACATTTCCACGCCCGAAACGTGACGCTGAACGAAACGAACTGTGATTGGTTGTTTGTCTTATGGGCGGGCCTTGGCCAAAGAAAGCTGCTATGAATTCCAGACCTTCAGCCGTCAGTCTGAAGGTCTGGCTA
>JAUMHE010000330.1:9151-25827 GCA_032359235.1 Enteromius mattozi
GGTGGAAACATTAAAACTCAGGTGAAGGTTCCCGCTGCTGTGATCCGGAGAGAGCCACGGAGGCGCGACTTGTGACAATATGGGTCTGAGAGTTGATTTTCCAGCTTGTGACCAAGAAGTAATACAATAAGAAAAATGAAAAAATATCAAAGTATTTAAAAAAAAAAAAAAAAAAAAAAAAAAAGAAGCTTATATTGAAAGTTGACTCTTTGAAAAGTATAAAAGTTGCTTTATATTTAAAGTATAAATTTTTATTTCTAGGTTGAGGTCTCACTGCACAAATTTTTTTTTAATTTAGTTTCTTATTTTAGATGTTAAGTAAGCCCTATTCGGATGGCACTAGTTTTCTAAACTACGTGTGAGTTTCGATTCTTATCTTGTACATCTGGGCGTCACAGAGATGCATGCATTGCCATTTGGATTGATTACAATTAGTATAATCACAATTGACTGATATTGAATGAACAGAAACCAGCAGGACAAACTTTACCCAAATCATGTTTTGTGTTTAGGCAAAAATAGACACCCACCCACCCACACACACACACACAAGGATTAAACAGCATGGATGTAAGTAATGACAGAATTTAGCTCTTATTACAGGGACCTCACTCCCCCTGGAGTAAAGAGTCCTGCTGAAGAACACAGCGGTGATGACTGGAGAGATCCAACCAGCAACCTTCTGCTGACCAGTTCACTACACAACCAAAGTATTGAAGCTATATCAGAAATTAGCATGTAATTGTAAACATGAAATTAAATTTGGCAAGAAATTGAATGTTAACAACATGGGACATATTTTTTTTACTCTGTGTAAATGTTTTACAGGTAGATGTTCTAGTGGAGAGCAGCACACAGATTGTCCCAAACATGTTCTCCTGCTCTTGATCAAGATCGTGTGGTTCAGGGATTGTCTTCATGGTCTTCCTCGTGCACTCTGTGCACTCAGACAATAATAGCCTCGATGTCTCTTTCTCATCATGATCAGTCTGACTGCAGCAGTGAGGGTCGTGTAATGGACAGCAGAGACAGATGAAGATGGGCTCAGTGGTCAGCTGCAGAACTGTCTCAGTTGTGTTGAGATGCAGTAGATGGGGGTTCGTCGCCTGTAAATACGTGATTGTCAGAACAAGATGTTTGAATAAAGCTTTGTTTCATGTGTTGTTGACTTGTTTATTCATGGTTACTTTTATTTTCATTTTACTCATTTATTCATGTTTTCTGTTGTTGCCAGTAAATAATTGTTTCTTTAAATTAAGCATTAATTCTGTCACGCAATGCAAAGAACAAACGATCCAAGCGCAGTTTAAGTTCTTTTAATAAAGCTCCAAACAACAAACATCCAGTAGTCCTCCATTTGGGAAGAGTCCGAGAGTCAGCTCACAAATTAACATCGACAATCCAGACCTAAACATAAACTAAACAGAGTATATATAGAGAAATGCCTAATCGAATAATGACGAGCAGATGGAAGTGAAAAGACAGCTGAAAACAATGATCATTAAGGGTGAACAAAGGATTTGGGAAATGTAGTCCAAAAACATAAACTACAAAAAGGACCCTCTGGTGGCTGTCCAGGGAATGACAGCCACCACTTATAACAAATTCATTACTTGACTGAAAATTGAGATGTATTCACCTTGGCTGAATTTGTCTAGTGTATTCATGCACAGCTATGGCATATGAAAAGCAAATAACATTTTCCTTGTTTTTCTAAATAATATTGTTAATCACTGGTCAGCATTTATTCTTATTATTGATTATAACTGTTGGGCTACCAATGCATTGAGTTAATTACTTACATTTTTAGAGTATTAAAACCAACATTCTTCTCCATAGACAAGATCTTTGAGCAGCTGATCGACATCTCCTTTGTGGAGACATTGCAAATATGGACGAAAACATGAGGTAGGGTTGTGGATATACTAATGCTATGAGGTGTTTCTTCACCTGTCAATCTTATTTTTTTATTATTTTTACTGTAGAACTTCTATACAAGCTTAGGCAAAGATTATGGTATCTAACAAACTTGCATTTGTTTTTTTGTTTGTCTTTATAAGCTTCGTGTTTATATTATATTTATAAGCCTTATGTTATGAAATGAGAGAAACATTCAATAAGAAAATGCCAGTTTTGAACAATTTTGCAAAAACATTAAGAAATTAATAACATATTAAAGATAAAGATTTTAGTTTTATAATATGTACTACATCTGTTTCTACTACAAGGCCAAAAATGTGCAAATTTTATCAACATCAAAATATTTAAAGATTAATTAAGCCTTTCGCTTTTATCTTTTTTTTTATGCCATTGTCGCTCATATCTTTTAAGTTTGTTTTTGTGCTTGTTACATCATAGATCACATGATAACGTAAAAATGGCGAATCGCATTCATACTCAACGAGATTTGGCTAAAGAGTACTTATACTTTTAGCACTCATTAAATAAGTACTTTTAAGAAATTAAGTACCTACTCATTGAGTATGTGGTTTTGAATGCAGCCGGTGTCTTTGATTAGAGAAACATACAAAATGTGCAGGGCAGGTGGTCCTCCAGGACAGGTTTAGGAAGCACTGGTGTAGAGAGATGTTCGTTTCGGAGGTCGCATGCACCTTTGACTCTAGTATGGAGGAAGTTTTTATGACCACAGTCATTAAGTGAACGTTTTGACAATAACGAAGTTTCGGGAGGAACGCTGGACGAATTAGCCACAGCTGGCCCGCATTAGCTAATCAATCACCTCGTTTCAAACTTCCAATCATTTTGCCCGGAAAGCACTATAAATATCCGCTTCCCGCTCACTCCCGCATCTCGCTCTTTTGCAAACCCCCTCCTTCCCCGCCTACCGCCGTTCATTCTGCGCTTTCCTCAGGGGGGGCAGCCGAGGATCGAGCCGGTCTCCGAATCCTTACCCTCGCTAGGGTTCTAAGCGCTAGGGTTCGGAACCTGCCTTTCTCCGGCTCGCTCCCAGGACAGCACGCCAAACCTGCTTTTACTTACAATGAGGAAGCGCGAACTCGTGAAATACCAACTACTACTAAATATTATTTCAGATATAGGTTATTGGGGCAGACTACTTGTTTACATATTTGGTAGCTTAGGACACATACGTGGGCTGGTTGTAAGAGAGCTTCAACAACTCAGGATGCCCAAAAAGAGGGCTAAATGGCTAGCAAAGTACTGTGCTATCTATTTATTCAAGAATATAAAATCTAATAGATGAGTATGCAACAGATCTTGGTACAACATGTGTGTGCTTTCAGAAATTTGCCTTGACACCCACAAAAAATTCATATAAAGTTTGCATGGAAGCAGGATGCAGTGTTCATGGGAATTGTTTTGGATTTTTAAAACATGACTGAACATCTGATTTGTTTAACAAACAAGGTGGCACATGCACATGCAAAAACAGTTACCTCGTCACATTTGAGAAAAACTGAGAATTCATTGCACAGATAAAATCTGTATCAACAAGGCAAACGCTTCCCATAGACGCTATGGGAAAAACGGCCTTAGGCCCATCCTAAATCTTAAGCCCTATTCGGACGGGACTAGTTTTACAGGGGGTCGTTAGAGAAATGTTTGTTTCACAGATGTACTTGGTGATTTTAATTCTGTCCAAATCTGCCATGTCTGTGTTTTTCTAGGATAAGGAGATATAAGGAGAGAATTAATGGTGTTGCACAATGAATTTTATACATTTGTATTTATGCATGTTCACCTTGGATTGATGTGATTTGTGTTGCTGTGGATTGCTGTGTATTTTCTCTCTTTGGTTGGTAAGCAGTATGTTAAGCCACACCTCTATTTTCAATTGAACTAATGATGAAAGCTGGGTGGTGGATTTAGAATTGGATTTGTGCCCATTTTAAAAGCGTGGTTGTGACTACGACACACGGTGGCAGCACTGCGGGACTGAGGTCAGGATCGGCTCCAGGAGAGGACGAGCAAGAGAGAGACTGGTTGCACCTGCACCAGTGTTTGATTGCAGGTGACTTTGCAGGTGGCGAGACGGCTTATGGCTGTGAGAGCATTCATGTTCTGTGATTGAATTCAGACGGAGTTAATGGTGCACGGAGCCGCGTCGAGTGAGCAGCAAGTGAGCCGCTGGATACGCGGCTGCAACAGTGATCGTGTATGCTGTGACGACAGTGCGATGTGGACTTGATTCTTCCTGCACGCAACTACATTTGACTGGATAGCAGGGTTGCTATCCGGTCGCGCTGTGAGTAACCTTTATTGATCTGATCTAGTGTCGACCTGCTGCCTCAGTCACGTCATGAAAAGAACAACGAGTTCATGATTGGATTATCTTATTTGTTTTATTCCACCTCGATTCTTAAATCTTAGTGTCATTTCAACTGAATAGACTGACAAATCATTTGCCTATTGAGTGGTGTAAGATTTTGTATTCTGGATACTGGCAGATATTTTCTTATTTTCCAGCACATTATTCCTGTCGTCTCCCTGGAAAAGGACAATCAAAGACTATAATCGTGGCCATTGCTGTTCGGCTGGAGTTGTCTAACTGGACTACTTACTGGACTTTGGACTTTGGACCTTTTAAACTCTCTTTTTATCCTTGATTTATTTATTTGTAATAAAAGCAGTTTGTATTTAAAACATTTGTCAGTGTTGTCCTCCCATTGTTCCAACCCTTGATAGGGTATTGAATTTAATATTGAGTTCCTGGGGTCTCAGTTATACTCCAGGTGGCCTAGTCAGTTAAAGCCTCGTTCCTTTTTGTTGGATGTTAACCACCCGTTGACAAATTTCAGAGCAAATTACCTACTGTTTTTCAGCAAACTCAGAAGTCCTCTGAGAAAACTAATCCCGTCCGAATGCGATGTCGGTGATTGCCGGTGATATTATTTTTCACAACGCGTTTCCTTGTGTGTTTTGGCCAACACGATATGCCGTAGATGCTCTTACAGCATGCACGTTTGATATATTTTGATAAAGAAAAAAATAAATAGATACAAATAAAGAGCCAGTTACATATGTTTTAATTATCAAAATTAAACATGGGTTTACTACAAATAAAAAACATGATAGTTAAACTAAAGTAACCACACATTAACATGGTTTTTCTGTACTAGCCATTTAGCTTCACCATGGTATTTGTGATTATACTCATTGTAATCCATCCGAATGACTATATGCAAATGCACGCATACACGCATGATCTCTGTGATGCCCAGATGTACAAAACAGACCCTCCCACCTCTATAATAAACATGGAGATATTAGTCCCATCCGAAATGGTACATGAAAATCATGGACGTCAGGTGATAAGAATCAAAACACACATAGTTTAGAAAACTAGTCCCGTCCGAATAGGGTTTAAGATATGTGAATCATGCCCTCATGAAACGGTCGATCAGAATGATCACATTGAAACAGATCCTCTTGCAAATACAGGTTGGTTCTTTTCACTGGACCTAAAAGACATGTATTTCCATGTCCAGATTGCCCCCCATCACAGGCCATTCTTGAGATTCGACTTTGAAGGGATGGCTTATCAATACAAGCTGCTCCTCAGCCATTTAACAAGCTTGGGACTCAGAGTTAACTTTGCCAAGAGCATGCTGTCTCCCAGCCAGCGAATAACGTTCCTGCTATTCTATTCTATTCTATTCTAACGTACCGCTATTCTAATACATAAACGGATAAAATTTGTCTTACACAAGGTCATTTCTGATCCAGGTGGGCGTTATGCAATAGTTGCAGGTCTTCTGTATCAAACACCCATCATATCGTCCAATATACGTAGACTTTTGAATGTAGTCTTTACTCCTTCCTGGTCATCAAAGTCAGAAATGGTCATATCTCTCAATGCAGAGAAAGCTTTTGACCAGGTGGAGTGGGATTATTTATTCACGGTTTTACAAACATTTGGATCTAAATTCATTTCATGGATACGGCTACTATGTTCCACTCCCTCTGCTTGTGTGAAAACTAATTCCGAAAGGTCTCTTTATTTTTCACTTTCTCGTGCCACCCATCAAGGGTGCCCACTCTCACCTCTCCTTTTTGCTTTGGCTACAGAGCCTCTCTCTATAGCCTTAAAATCATCCTCAGTATTTTCAGGTATTCATAGAGGTGGAAGGGATCATCATGTCTGTAACGATCAGCTGGATGTGCCAGCCCAGCTCAGGGGATGGCACTCCAGCACTCAGCTAACTCTCTATGTTTTGTGTTTGTTTTCATGCACTCATTGCTACGAACTCATGTCTCCGCCCCGCTTATCAGTTGTCATGGTGTTTCATTGTTGGCTCCACCCTTTGACCTAGTTTCTTGTGTTTAAAACCCCGGAAGTGTTTGTGTGTTGCCACGATTCATTATACATCGTCAACCTGGTTCTTGTATTTCATTCGTGTTTTGTTTCTTCTGTCTTGTGTTTTGGATTTCCCGCTGCCAACATCTGCTTCCCCACGGACCTTCGCTCTGCTACTACCCTCGGACTCTGTTTGCTGGTAATTCGACCCTTGCTTTGGATAACGTTTACTCTATTGTCTTTGCCTATGCTGTGTCTGTCTGCCGGTGCTCGATCTTGTCTGTTTGACCCTGAGCTTTTAATAAACTGATTGCACTTGAACCCGAACGCCTCATCTTCCCTTTAAATCGTAACAGAATGAATCATCACACAGGGTTCAGCAATCTTTTTATAAGGGCTCGCACAGAGACTTTTCTTCGCCTCGCGGGTGGGATTATAGATCACCGGAGACATATCTACGCTCTTTGTATCAGAGTGGACGTCACATTGAGGAATATGTGTGGGACTTCATATCTGTCTCTCATTTAGTCAAGGCGGACGAGGAGACCATTACGGGGTATTTCGTGTCCGGATTGGACCAAGGATTGCTGCGTGATTTGCCCGCAGAGGACCCCAACTGGCCTTTAGAAAGACTAATTTACTTTGTGTTAGAGTTTTGTGGTTCCTCCTACACCGTAGGAGAAGTGGAGGACGACATTCACGCTCGCGGTAAACAGCGGAGGAATCCCCGCGCCGCGAGCGTCAAGCCTAACCCTTGGATCGGCTCTCGCATGACTATACGGCGGATGCCGCCCTCATGCAAAATGGCGGTCGATCGTGAGGCGCGACACAAGATGGATGCCGATCACGAGACGCTGCACCGAATGAAGGCCGATCGTGAGACTCCGACAGATCTGTGGGTGGATCTACCCAGCCTGCTGCTTCCAGACCCCGTGCAGCCCTGCCAGACCCCGTCGGTTCCAGTAAGGCAGCCAGGTGAACTGTCATCGGTCTCTGTGGTCCTAAAGCCTCAAATAATGGGTCCCAGCCTCGTTTCACAGTGTGGCAAGCCATGTAAAGCTCAGTTGGTCCCGGTTTCTCAGCCTAAGAGACTGTTTCATGTTTCACGTGTCAGAAACGGGTACTAGCCCCGTAGCACAATATGAGGGGTCATGTCATCTCCAGTCTGTCCCAGTTACGCAGTCTGAGAAGCTGCTGAAGGTCCTCGCAGTTCCTAGCCCGCATGTAACGGGTCTCAATCCCGTAGCACGGTATGAGGAGCCGTGTATTGTCCAGTCAGTTCCGATCACGCAGCCTGACGAGCTGCAGAAGGTCCTCGCGGTACATCACCCGCATGTTACGGGTCCCACTCCCGAATCACGGTACGAGGAGCCGTGTCAAGTCCAGTCAGTCCCGGTTTCCCAGCCTGTCGAGCTTTCTGAGGCCTGTGACCCTGACTCATGGTGGCCGGATCCGCCGGACCCGGTCTGTGATCCTGATTCACGGTCTGTGATCCTGATCCTGTGAGGCCTCATGGCCTGAACCTCCAGAACCAGTGTGTGGCCCAGAAACTCCATCGGGTACGCCAAAGGCTGCACTACTTCTGGAGATGTCGGTTTCGGCCGTAGAGTCCCCAGAGATCCCATTGGTGGCTGCTCAACCCATGAAGGTTTCTGAATCATGGTTCGGTCGGTCAGGGAGGGCGTGTTCCCTGTCGGCTCGGTTTCGGAGGGCGATGTCATTGTCAGTGTGGTCATTCTCTGTCTGGTCTCGAAGGGCGTACTCACAGTCTGGTCGGTCTAGAAGGACGTTATCTCTGACTGGTTGGTTCTCAAGGGTGTTGTCTCTGACTGGTTGGTTCTCGAGGGCGCAAAGTCAGTCTGGTGGCCCCAAGACGGCTCTGTCGCTGTCTGGCCGAACCAGAGGGGCTCTGCTGCCATCTGCTCCACCCCGGAAGATGGCCTCGCTGTCTGTTTCACCCAGGTGGGCGTTCCTGCCACCTGATCCACCCTGGAAGGCTCCCCCGCCGACAGCTCCGCCCAGGAGGACGTCTCCGCCACCTGCTCCGCCCAGGAGGACGTCTCCGTCGCTTGCTCCACCCTGGAAGACCTATTCGCCGTCTACCCCGCCCTGGTGGGCGTCACCTCCGTCTATGCCAGCTAGATGGGCATCTCCGCCATCTGCACCGCCTTGGAGAACGTCTGCTACGTCAAGAAGGGAGTCTTCACTGATGGGACTGCCTTGAAGTGTATTTCAGTCTTCTGCTCTGCCCTGGAAGGCACTTGAACTGTCTGATCGGCCCAGGAGGGCATTATTATGGACTGTTCGGACCAGGCGATCTTGGTACTTGTCAACGTTGCCCCGGAGGACTCTGCAGTCGTCTGCCCCACCCTGGAGAGCCTCGCCTCTGTTGTTTCCACCGACTGCTCCACCCAAGTGGACTTCTCCGCCGTCTGCCCCACCTTCGTGGGCGTTCCATTCGGCTCCTAAGTCTGGAGCATCTGGAATCTGCAATAATTTTACAAAATTATTGGACCGTATTAAATTAGATCTTCAGCACTGGAATAATCTCCCATTATCGTTAGTAGGCAGGATTGAATCAATTAAGATGGATGTCCTACCACGTTTGCTATTTTTGTTTTCAGACTGTTCCCATTTTTCTCCCTTAATCTTTTTTTAAGACATTTGATGCCATTATGTCCTCATATATCTGGGCTGGTAAACCCCCACATGTTTCAAAGTCAACTCTTCAAAGAACCAAACAGGATGAGGGTCTTGCCCTTCCAAATTTTCTTCTTTACTACTGGGCAGCTAATATTCAGAAAATATATTTATGGTGTAAGTCCTCGGATATTAATTGGTGTATGATAGAAGCTAAGCATCTTTATCGGCTTTAGTTTTCGACCCGAATTTGCGATGTCCCTCTAAATACACCACTAATCCGATTGTGCTTTCCTCACTTAAAAATTGGAAGCAGTTTCGACATCACTTTAGATTAAAAACACTGTCCACTTTTGCGCTTATCTTTTTGTGCCTTCCACCTTGAACTCTTTGTTTCTTGATCACACATTTGCATCATTTAATGATTTACTGAGTAGTTTCAATATCTCCAAATCCAATTTATTTAGTTATTTTCAATTACGCAACTTTGCTAAAGCATATTTTGCTACATTCCCCTTGCAGCCAAAAAAAACTTTAATTGAAGATATTTTTTCAATTCCAAAGTCCCACAATCGCATCGCCTCTATGTATGATCTGCTTCGAGCCTCGCAGTTCCCTCCTCATTTTGCACTTAAAGAAACCTGGGAAAGGGAGTTAGGGCTGGAATTGGAGGTGGAGCTGTGGAAGAATGTTTTAGCCAAAATTAACTCTGTCTGTATCTGTGCTCGTTTGAGTCTTATTCAGTTTAAGGTTGTTCACAGAATCCATTTCACCAAAGCAAAATTGAAAAAACATTCTTTAACAGAGGATGACAGGTGTAATAGATGTTCATTGTCCCCGGCAGATCACACTCATACCTTTTACGCCTGTCCTAAACTGTATTCTTTCTTGTCCTCTTTTTTTTGACACATTGTCAACAGTTCTTAATGTCTGTGTGAAACCCTGCCCAATAATTGCAATTTTCGGAGTTTGTCCTGTTGATGGTTTTTACAGCAAGGGTCATGCCGATATTATAGCTTTTGCCTCTTTGGTAGACAGAAGACGAATACTACTACATTGGAAATCTAAATTGGAAAACTGAGGTCCACATAACGTCTCAAAAAACAACAACAAAACCTCTTGTGAGAACTTTAATATTTAAATTAATGGAATGTTATTAACTGTAAGTTAGAATTTAAGATCCTTAAAAGAAAACAAAAGAAAAAATAAGGCCATTACAACAGTAATTTTGTACATCTCAAAGCTAAATTCATCAATCTGTTGAACTTTGAGAAGTTTGCAAACTCAAAATGAAGATCTTCAGTGTCCAGTTTGAACAAAGAAAAAAACCTGGTGAATTGACTTGAGGACTTTATTGAACTTTAATAGGGACTCGATCTTTGTTTTAGATTTGATATTGTGTCCCAGTCTACATCATCATTTCCAGACTTCACTCCTAAAAGACATTTCTGGACACATCTCAGATCCAAGAACCTGGAACCTGTGACCAAAATGACCCATTAGGTCAGCAATAGATCAGTGTATCATGTATACTGCATTGTGTGTAGCACATTTGTTATCAGGTGTGTCTGCTGAAAAATTCAGCATAAAACAGCAGGGATTCCAAGCTGGTCCAGGCTGGCTTATGCTGGTTAGTTCTGGTATAGGGCTGGTTTATGCAGGTATATCCATGCTGTTCTCAAGCAAAATGGAGCTGGTGATGTTTGTTCCCCAGCATGGGCTTTGTAGGGTTGAGTGTCATTAGGACAGCTGTCTGCAAGCAAGTAGTGTTTTGGGGACAAACATAGTTTTGCTTTTTTTTGCTTAAGTTATAATTACATTATTAATCAATGCCATGAGAGAATAGTGGACCTTATAGTGGAAAACCTATCAAATCTTTTATCACCTTTAGTAAAAATACACAAACATTCTTGTGTAAAATCATCCATGTTTTGGTATTTCAGTAGTCATTTTGAAATCTTTTCACATTTGTCTACAAATGTTGTGATTAAATGACTGTAGAGAGATGTTAGTTTTGGAGGTCGCATTCACCTTTGACTCTAGTATGGAGGAAGCTTTTATGACCACAGTCATTAAATACCAACCACCTCTGATGTTATGATCAGCTGGAAGTGCCAGTCTAGATTGGATGGCACTCCAGCCCCCCATGTACTGAGTCTGTGTTTTTCCATTCCTTGTATGGATCACCTGTGAACTCTCGTCTCCACCCACCTCTTGTGTTGTCATGGTTACTGATATGTTCTCCGCCCCTTCTGTGTCCTTACCATCTGTATAAATACCCCAGAATTCCCCGCTCATCATTGTGTGTGGCTTGTCCTACCTTTGTAAGCATTTTCCCCTGTGTATTCCATTGTCTCTGTTTGTAGTTTGATTCTCCGTTGACGACCTCGCCTGTTTCCTGACCACTCCATTTGTCTGACCCCTCTCTGGACACTGTACGCTGTTCTGTCGACCTCTCGCCTGTATTTGGATTTGTCTCAGCCTTTGCCTCTGATACTGTTCTTTGCCGTCATCGACCATTGCCTGCCTGTTCTGCCTTGTTGAGTTTGTCAATAAATACCTCGCGAATGGATTCGACTGTCTCTACCTTCGTTCCTGACAGAATGATGAGCCGCCAAGAATCCAGCGGGTATTTTCCCGAGAACTCCGGTCGCGGCAGAGATGTCATGCGGTATCTGAGCACTATATTCCAGCGAGGGCGTTATATTGACGATTATGTGGAGGAGTTCATCGCGCACTGTCATTTTGCTCGCGCGAGTGAGAACCAGCTAAAGGACTGTTTCCTGATGGGACTCGACCTGGAAGTGCTCGAGTATTTCGACACGGTGGTGAATGAAGACCCGGAGTGGACTTTCTCGGAGCTGGTGGATGCAGTGCTGCCTGCCTGTGGCTCTACACAGACGGTGGGAGAGTGTTATGTGGAGGATCTCGGGCAGTCATGTCAGCAGTCAGCAGACAGCCAACGCAGCGAGTATGAGAAAATACACTCTATCTTCGATCTTGCTAATAAAATGGCTGACGCTGCCGAGTCTCAACCCAAAATGGCGGCCGAAGCAGCGAACGCCAAGCTGACATCGGGGGTGCCAGCGCCACCGAAATCCCTCGCGATCCTCAGTCTGGCATTCGGGTTGCCAGTTCCATCAAAATCCCTCGCTGTTCCCAAACCGCAAAAGTCAGGTTACAGTCCCGTTTCACGGCGTCAGGGGCCGTGTTTAGCTCAGTCGGTTCAGGTATGACAGCTAGGGGAACTGTCACCCATTCTAGCAGCTCCTATTCCGCTAGTAATGGGTTCCGACGCCATTTCAAAGCAAGAGGGGCTGTTTGGTGTCCGGCCGGTTTCGGTGTCATGGTCAAGAAAACGGTCATTCATGTCGGCGGTCTTGGACCCGCAAATGGCGGGTTGTGGCACCGTAGCACGACGAGAGGGGTCGTGTTTGGTCCAACCAATACCAGTTTTACAGCCAGGAGTGCCGTTTCCAGCCCAGTCGGTTCAGGTTTTACAGCTCGAGGAGCTGTCACCCGTCCCAGCGACCCCCGAAACACTAGCAATGGGCCCTGACATCATCACGCAGCGAGAGGGGCTGTGTGGTGTGCAGTTCGGCCCGGCTACTCAACTAGGCACCGAACGACAGCTAGGGGAGCTGTCTATCATGCCAGTGACTCCCGAGACGCCCATAGAGGGTGCTGTTTCCATCACTCAGCGCGAGGGGCTGAGTGACACTCAACCAGTCATTGACCGACAGATAGGGGAGCTGTCTACCACGCTCGTGACTCCCGAGTCGCCCATAGAGGGCGCTGTCTCCATCACTCAGCGCGAGGGGCTGAGTGAGGCTCAGTCAGTTATCGGAAGGCTGCACCCTCTCTGGAGAAGTCGGTATCGGACGTAGATTCTCCAGAGCCCCCATTCGTGGCTGCTCAGCCCGTGGAGGTAGCTAGGTCGCAGTCCGGAGGGTCCGGGGAATCGCGAACACAGTCGGTTGGGTCCCACAGAGCGCTTCCACCGGTGGTCCAACCGCGGAGGGTGCGCTCAGTCCCTGTCTGGTCTCAAAGGACGAACTCACTTCCTGTCTGGTCTCGAAGGGCGTATTAACTTCCTGTCGTTCCCGCCGCTTGCGCCACCCTGGTGGGCGTCTCCGCCACCTGCTCAGCCCGAGTGGTCGTCCCCGCCGCCTGCGCCGCCCTAGTGGACGTCTCCGCTGTCAGCTCCGCTGAGGTGGGGTTTTCTGCCGTCAGCACCGCCCTGGAGGGAACATGGACTGTCTGATAGGCCCAGATGGGCTTCTCCTCCGCTTGCGCCTCCTTGGAGGGCGTTTTCACCGTCTGTTTCGCCCAAGTGGACTTCTCCATCATCGGCCTCGCCCTGGCGGGCGTTCCCTCTGGCTCCAAAGTCTGGAGCGTCTGGAGGCCGCTCCTTAGAGGGGGGGCTATGTTATGATCAGCTGGAAGTGCCAGTCTAGATTGGATGGCACTCCAGCCCCCCATGTACTGAGTTTTCCATTCCTTGTATGGACTAATCACCTGTGAACTCTCGTCTCCACCCACCTCATGTGTTGTCATGGTTACTGATATGTTCTCCGCCCCTTCTGTGTCCTTACCATCTGTATAAATACCCCAGAATTCCATGTGTTCCCCGCTCATCATTGTGTATGGCTTGTCCTACCTTTGTAAGCGTTTTCCCCTGTGTATTCCATTGTCTCTGTTTGTAGTTTGATTCTCCGTTGACGACCTCGCCTGTTTCCTGACCACTCCATTTGTCTGACCCCTCTCTGGACACTGTACGCTGTTCTGTCGACCTCTCGCCTGTATTTGGATTTGTCTCAGCCTTTGCCTCTGATACTGTTGTTTGCCGTCATCGACCATTGCCTGCCTGTTCTGCCTTGTTGAGTTTGTCAATAAATACCTCGCAAATGGATTCGACTGCCTCTACCTTCGTTCCTGACACCTGAATATTATTACCGAGATAGGTTATTGGGGCAGACTACTTGTTTACATATTTGGTAGCTTAGGACACATATGTAGGCTGGTTGTAAGAGGGCTTCAACAACTCTGGATGGCCAAAAAGAGGGATGGCTAGCAAAGTACTGTGCCTTGTCTGCATAGTATAGTAGTATTTGCAAATAAACAAATTTATTTCTATATGTGTGTAAGGTGAATAATATGACCTTTTGAATAGTTATAAAACAACAACAGAAGTGGAAATTTGCACACTTGGTGTCTGTGAAAGTTAGTTAGCTGAATAATGTTGCAATCAATAATGCAATCATTAATATACACAAAGGGAATCACAATTGAGGAAAACAACAAGCAGTTCATCTAGGGGGCAATGACATGAGAAAGTTTCAAACATTGTCCAAAATAGTACACGTTAGAACATGAAGGGATTTAAGAAACACTGAAAGCATAAAAAATTTGCATGGAAGCAGGATGCAGTAGTCAGTTTAGCATTGAGAAACATGACTTGACTGATTTGTTTAACAAACAAGGTGTCACATGCACTTTGTCACAGGGGGAAGAATCACACGACAAGGATATGCAGTGAAAGCCCCGGAGGGTGGATTGTATTTACAATCGTGAGGCAAGTGAGAAGGTAGTTGGTGCTCTGGTGCTTGGGGGCTCTTCCTGGTGTGGGTGAACTAGGGATGGGTAGGCCGGTCGGTCACGGGCTGCTGTCTGAGGGCAGAAGGAGAGGAACCGTTAGCGTGTGCTCTCATGGAGAAGGTTCTCACCCTCTGTGGCTGCACACGCGGCTTATATAGCCAGGGCCTGGTGAGGCGCAGCTGTGACTGATCGGCCAGTGAAAAGGCAGGGCAGGTGTTCCTTGTCTGTTTCCAGGGCGACGCTGATGATTCCTTGGGACACTCGTCACAACATGCAAAAACAGTTAAATCCTCACCTTTGAGAAAAACTAAGAATTCATTGCACAGATAAAATCTGAATTAAAAAGGCAAAAAGACAATATAAAAACCAGATGAGTCCTCTGCTCAATCTAGCTTGTGCTGCAACCTGAAATTAAACCACTCCAGGCTGGTTTCATCTGGACATCTGGTTTCTCTCAAGGTTTTTTTTCTCACTTTCTGTCCAAAGTTTTGTTTATTAATTGCAAAGACACTATTGGAAGAGAGCTTACTTCAAAATGACTCCATTATTGTCCTCTTGCACTACAGAAAAAGTAATTTCTTGTTAACACTGTAAAGCTGCTTTGACACAATCAGTATTGTATAAAGCACTATGTAAATAAAGGTGACTTGAGTAAATTTTACATTTTTGGTGAACTATCACTTTAAGACAATATTAACATCTTAGTATAACTGTGATTAAAGAATAAATTGTTCTTTAGACATTGTGTTTCTGTTCTGAGTCTGTTGTTTGTGTCTGAAGCTAAACTATATTATGTGATTTCTGCACTCTGTCATTCAGCACATCACATCATTTGGTTATTACTCTAAACAAAAGCCTTTTTCATTTTCTTGCTTATTTGATATGTGTCCACATCTTTTTTCTGTTGGTCATGTTCTAAAGAGTGGAGGGTTTTATGACTTTTATGACAATTATGACTTTTATTCCTAGAATTGCATGATACAAACTCGCAATTTCAACTCAAAGTCAGAATTGCGTAAACTCAATTGCAAGTTATAAAAACAGTGATGTAAACTTGCAGTTTTGAGAAATACATTTGAGTTATAAAGTTAGAATTCCGAAATATAAAGTCGGCTCTATAACTTACAATTGCGAGTTTATATCACCCAATTCAGGCTTTTTTTTTCTCGTAATTGCGACTTTATATCTCACAATTCTGACTTTTTTTCTCAGAATTGTTGTCACACAAATTAAGTTATAATGTCAGAATTATCAGATATAAAGTCGCAATTTTTCATTCAGTGGTGGAAACATACACCATACAACACTCCACTTCAAGCCTAATAAAGACTAAGAGAATACATTGAAGTTTGCTGTAGTTCTTCAAAACTCAGATTCATCACTGGACAAAAGCAGTAAAAATTGTCCTTGCTCTCACTGAACATCTCCAAAGCAAATACGTGGAAGCAATAATTGTTGTCATATTCCTGATGATGACCAATTCTTACTGAAGAAGGATGCTAACATTTTTCTTCCTGTTAAGTAATCGAGACAAAGAAACATTTTCCCACTCAATTACCAGAGATATGAAGGATGCAACTTTAAGGAATAACCCAAAGTATAGGTAATATTTAACCCTGCTGTTAACCCAGAGTTCATTTCAAACTCTGACTGGGTTCACATGAATAGTCCAGAATGCTGAACTTGGATTAAACCAACCCACAGTGTGTTCTGTCTCATAGTTACACACAGTGGGGCAAAAAAGTATTTAGTCAGCCCCCAATTGTGCAGAATTAAAGTTCTCCCACTTAAAAAGATGAGAGAGGCCTGTAATTTTCATCATGGGCGTACCTCAACTGTGAGAGACAAAATAAGAAAAAAATCCACAAAATCACATTGTAGGATTTTTAATGAATTAATTGGTAAATTCTCCTGTAAAATAAGTATTTGGTCACCTACAAACAAGCAAGATGTCTGGCTCTCACAGACCTGTAACTTCTTTAAGAGCCTCCTCTGTTCTCCACTCGTTACCTGTATTAATGGCATTTGTTTGAACTGGTTATCAGTATAAAAGACACCTGTCCACAACCTCAAACAGTCACACGCCAAACTCCACTATGGCCAAGACCAAAGAGCTGTCAAAGGACACCAGAAACAAAATTGTAGACCTGCACCAGGCTGG
>JAUMHE010000330.1:83412-93922 GCA_032359235.1 Enteromius mattozi
AGAAGCAGATCTCTTAGAAGTGGTAAACACCTCACTTCTTTCTGGGACTTTTCCAAACTCCCTGAAAACTGCAGTTGCTAATACCCTTCTGAAAAAGAGCAATCTTGATAACACCATATTGAGCAACTATATGGAGATTATTTGGGCTGTGCCTGTGTTCTTGTGCACTGTTAGTAAATCACATGAAGAATTTTCCTCTCCCATTGACGATTTTATGGAATTGCACTCTAATACTAATTTGCCCTGTTCGGTAAATCTGGCCAGAAATGTATGAACAGATTATTATTGGAAATTGTGCCACTGTGTTATTTTACACAAAATAAAATATGAAAATATAATACATTTCTATATTATACAAATATTTATTATATTTGTAAGTGTTTAAACTCACGGCTTGAATTTAAAAATTGCACCAACAACAGAAGCAAGAACAGCACAGCAGATGAAGAAACCAAACAGACCCCAACAGACGGTGCTGGATTCTAGGACAGAAGGACAGAGAAAAAAAGTAAGTCTATAGATGGAAAGAAATGTACATTATTTTTGCAATAAAAAGGGTGGTTTGAATTCAGCTCTGAATGGTGCTTCAACATGAGCAGCACACATTTTTCATTGCATAAAAATTTCAAACAACATGTAACAAACTATGAAAACAAAAATAGTCTCACCTTTATGAACACTGATATACAGAGATCCGAATGAACTTCCATACGGGTTTGAAGTATTACAGATGTACAAGCCATTTAAGTCAGAGGAGAGGTTTGGGACGGGAAGCCTGTTGCCTTCATAATCGATAGTACTTTTATCCTCTCTGTTCAAATAGAGTCATATGAAAGATCAATTAACATATTTTGCTAGTATATGACAGCACACAGGGGTGTGACGAGACACTTATCCCACGAGACGAGACACTGGGTTCACGAGAATGAGATGAGATGAGATTTTTAGACTTTTTAAAATAAATCCTCAATGACAAAATATATTGGGAAAAATAGTATTTTATTCAATAAAAACATTCCAAAAAAATGTAGGTGCATTTTGTAATCAACTTTTTGAAATTAAACTATTTTAATGAATTACATGCAGTAATAAACAACATGTGAACACTGCTAAATATTTTGGCACAAACTGACAGGCAGGTAATTAACAATAAATAACAAAAAATTTAAAATAGTATTAATAAATAAAAACAAATAACACAAATATTCTTTTAAAAGAAGGGTAAGCGATTTTTCAAAAAAGCTTCAGAAAACAGTCAGGCCAAATACCTAAACAAACTTGCCTACAGCAAACACCGCGCCAGCTTAAAGGCCAAAGTATACTTCGGCCGTCTGCATTAAGTCATTTTCGTCATCACGAGGGCTCGCGGACAGCCGCACCCTGTCCGCGTGCAGCCAATTTTTTGACACCGCACGGACTGTCCGCGTATAACAGTGTATGCGCGAGACGAATGCTGAAAGAGTGCAAGTCAAGTAGGTGGCTTGTTCAGGACTATTTGAGTTTTATGGCCTTTAATTTTCTTCCCACACATAATTTTTTTTTTCTAAAAAATTCTAACATGTACATTTATCTTGGTCACATATTATTGTAGGATAGTTTGTGCTGAATGCAAAAAAATACAGGTTGGTTAATATGTTATAAGTAGCTGAAATAAGCACAAATATCAGAGCATGTCAAAACATCTCAAGGACCCCAAAATCACCTCAGACCCCAGAGGGTTAAGGGTAGTAAACTCAAAGTGTACAAAAAGTTTGAGCTTAGGATGTTCTGGGTTTATTCCGGTTCAACCCAAGGTACTACATGTACTTTGTCACTGCTATGCTGCAATAAACATCTTCATTACAATCTTCAACGTCCTCATCATTTTTTTTTACATGGTTAAGCCATTTCACACAGAAATAACCACAGTATACAAAAGCAATTTTTGCCATTAAATACTGTATCTGCATCAGACAGATTTTGTCAGCTTTGTGAAGGTTTTAAAAATTGGTTTCTTGGAGAATAACAACTGCTACTAAGATAAAGATGTTCAGTGTCTCTGTCATAAAACATGTCTTTGAATTAATAATGTATAAACCTTTTGCTAATTATCTGTCAGATTTTCCCTGTAATGTCAAATTAACTGATTAAAACATTCAGTGCGGATTTCTCCAATCAAAAGTTTATTTAAACTGATATTTTTTAAAGTTAGATAACAGAACTGTCAGGAGTAACACTGAGTAACTGTTTGTTAGGCAATATATAAGTTATATAAGTTCTCAAAAATAGAACTGTAACTGTAAGTCATTAATTACATAGTCCAGGCATTTATATTACCTTGTCCAGGTGTAGCTGTTTGGTTCTGGGTTACTATCCGCTTTACATATGAATTCTTTGGTGTTTGTTGGGCTGTCAGGAATTATCACCACCGACTCTGGAGGATCTAGGAAAATAAATTTAACAGCAAAATATAATTATAAATCCTTAAACACTATTTACTGCATGTGAAACTGCAACTTTAAGTAATGGTTTATAGGGAGAAATAGGTCTTCTAAGCCATCATTTTTAAACTGTGGGTTACAGAGTGGGAATGAGTGCAAAGGTTTAAGAATAGTGGTGCTTTCAAGCCATATTAGATGCTCCCATTTCCCAGGATGGCCAATTTTGCATCACTGTCGAGGACTTTGGCAGAGGTTTAAAGAAAGCAGTTTCACTGTTGTCCATGACACCCCACCCCTATATATAAGAGATTACTGTTCAGGGATACGATGCCTCTCCACGGCCGAGGACATGGGGAGTTCTGCTGTTGAAAAAATTATTGTGATGAGACAGAATGTAATGCCTTTTGCGCCATCCAGCATGACACCCCACCGCTGCACCACCGTGGTGCCACTTGTTCAGAGTTCGGGAGCATTACCACACTGCCCGACCCTTCTTGCTGGCTTATTCGGACAGTTCGACTTGGCTACGTCATTCAGTTCGGTGACTTCGGTGGCAGTCTAAAAAGCATTTGTTCTGTGTGAGATTGCAGTCCTTTTGGTGAAGGATGCAATCAAGCCTGTCCCTCCAGCTGAGATGAAGCAGGGGTTTTACACCTTAATTCATCGTGTCAAAGGCGGTGGTCTTCGGCCGATCATGGATCAGCGAGCATTGAACCAGGCCCTTCATATATTTCTGTTCAAGATGCGGATGCAGAAGTGCATCATCAGATGCATTCAGCACCAGGATTTGCATGGAATAAACAGGAAAGGCTTGAAGCAACTTTTCATGAAGGTCGAAATCCCTTCTCTTAAGAAAAAAAATTTGGGGACGGAGCAGCTTGGCTATTTCCAGCAGTGATGTACTTACATCTTTGGTCCATGCAGGTGCCAAGGTCAGTGAATGCGCGCTGGGGCATTGGGAAGGTCTGATATGACCTTTGTTTTGATTTGTCTGACACACTGTGGCTTGTCAATATTTGCAGCAGCACAGGATTGTGATGGTGTTCAGGTTGCTGTGTTTTCCATGGACCCCATGGATGTCATTGCAACATAAGTTGTATAACGTCTTCATAGAGGGAACAGAGACATTGGGCCTTATTTATCAATATAATGTAGAAAAGAACGCAAATCCGTGCGCACAAATTGATACCTTGCACAAGGAGGGCAAGACACAAAAGGTCATTGCAAAAGAGGCTGGCTACTCACATGTCCAAGCACATTAATAGAGAGGCGAAGAGAAGGAAAAGATGTGGTTGAAAAAAGTGTAAAAGCAATAGGGATAACCGCACACTGGAGAGAATTGTGAAACAAAACCCATTCAAAAATGTGGGGGAGATTCAGAAAGAGTGGACTGCAGCTGGAGTCAGTGCAAACACAGTCCAAACAGTATGCAGTGAGACGAGGGGAGTCAGGCAGGCTGAGAGGAAGACTGTAGGGACCAGCCTCGGATGATGGTTAACCGGAGAGGAGAAGAAGCTGTGCAGACGGTGACTGGAGGTAGGCAGGGGTGGTCTACCAGGCACAGAAGGAGAAGCCACTCTAGCTGACATCCTTCTTAGCATCATGGACAGACAATGGACTTGACTCAAGAATGCCCGGGCCACCTGCCATCCTCAACGGGCTTAATTCAGGTGTGAGAGTCGACTCTGCTGCTGCTCTCTCAGGAATGGATTCAGGAGACTCTGGGACTGGAGCGGGCTCTGGAGCCAACACTGGGACAGACTCAGGGGCTCGAGCCGACACTGGGGCAGATTCAGTGGCTGGAGCCGACACTGTGCCTGTAGAAACTGGCATTATAAGAATGGTTTCCATGGATATGACAGGGGTAGCAGGCTTAGGAATGGTCTGCATGGTCGTGACAGATGTGGACTGCTCAGGGCTGATATGGACTGTAACAGGAAGGGCAAGCTGCTCAAAACTGGACTCCATGACCATGACAGGGGGAGTGTGCTGCTCAGGACTACTCAACATGACTGTGATAGAGAGAGTGTTATCCTCAAGATTGGGCTTCATGGCCATAGCAGTAAGGTCAGGATGTTCAGGACTGACCTCTGTAGTCGTAATATTGGGGATAAACTGCTCAGAATTGGCTTCCATGGCTGTCACAGGAAGTGCAGATTGCCCAGAACTGGACTCCAGGGCCATGACAGAAGCAGCAGGCAACTTGAGATTCTCCAGGACAATTGCATGAGGGGTCTCTGAACAAAGAGTTATAGCCCTCCTGGCATGGGCTCTCCTACCCCTACGCCTCCCTGGGCAAAAGGTTGTCAGATTGACCACTTCTTGGCTGACTTGGACGGACATAAACACAGGATTATTAGGTCTGGACATAACAGACTTTGACTTAGCTGGGACAGACTTCTCAATAACTTACACAGGAACCGCTCTCTCAGGAGCGGGCTCTGGGACAACTTCCTCCATAAATTCAGGACCTGCCCTATCTGGAGCGGAATCAGGAACAACTTCTATAACAAATTCAGGAACGGTGCTCTCAGGAGCTGACATGGAAACAACTTTCTCCATTATATATTCAGGAACTCCTCTTTCTGGAGTGGTATCAGGAACAACTTCTATAACAAATTTAGGAACTGCTCTCTCAGGAGCAGAATCTGGGAGCGCTTGGACTGGAGTGGACTCTGCTGGACCTGCCAGGGTCTGGACTGAGTTGAACAGGCTTGACTGGATTGGGTTTGCCTGGGTCTGGTGTGACTGGAACTAGTCTGACAGGATTAAGTCTGCCTAGATTTAGAGAGAGAGGAGCGGACTTGACTGGATTAGGCTTGTCTGGATCTGGAGTGGGTGGAACAGGCCTAACTGGGTCAAATATGACTGGCAAGGACCAGACTGACTCCGGAGTGACTGGGGTAGGTCTGACAGGCTCCAGAGTGACTGGAGCTGGCTTAACAGGATTGGGGCTGTCTGGCTCAGGAATGGCTGGAACGGGATTGGCCGGCTCCGGAGTGACTAGAGTAGTTTAAGATCTTGAGACCATCCATCTCCCACTTAGGCAGAGGGTCATCCAGGCAGGCATTGAAAAGGTCCTTGAGGGTAGTGTCATCATAATCAAGCCCCCTTGACATCGTCCAGAATAACTGGGTAAATGCACCTATATCCCAGCCATGTTGACGAAGGTTAGCCAGACCTTTATAGTCTCTCTTGAGCATTAGCAGGTGGTAGGATCCTAAAACTCATCCTGCTGAGTCCAGTGCATGTCAGTTCGTTCTGTCACAGATTTGGAGGGAGGACTCAAAGGCAGGGAGAGTGTTACCAGGTTTATTAGACAATAGGTAGACTAGACAAGAGGAGGTGAGGAGGGGAGTAAACACAGTCCAAACAGTATGCAGGGAGACAGGGGAATCAGTCATGCTGAGAGGGAGACTGTAGGGACCAGCCCCGCGAAATTATATAGTACCACGTGACTAACATTCAAACGTTAGAAAGGCAATTTATAACATCTACATATGAATATATAATAACGGATGTATTTTAGTTATTTACAAGTATTAAATTGCACCTTATGTTGTCCAGTGTTTGTCACAAGATGGCGCCAAATGGTAATCTTTGTTGGAGCGGAGGGGTTTTAAACATACAAGTAGTACCAGCTATGCGTTATTACTTTGGAGCGGTTATTATTTGAAAAGAACAAACCTGCAAATGTCTCAACTGACCAATCAGAATCAAGCATTCCAGAGAGCCGTGTAATAAGCCAAAAGAACGAACGACTCAAAAGACTCGATAGATCACCTAATCAATTTTCTTTCGGGCTCGGACTGCATTTGATAGGGTTATGGGGCTATCACGTCACGTTATGAACGAACAACCCAAAAAGACTTTTCAGATAAGAGGTGAGGTGAGCTAATCATAGAATGAAGACCCAGGTAAACAATGAATTAATCTTTTTTTATTTCTTATAGCATTACAGTATTGTATTGTTTGTAGTTTGATCAGCGTGTGCGTACAAATCTACTAGGATTACTAGTGTTAGGGAAAAAACATTTTATTTATACTTTTTTTTTAAATGAACGAAATGAACGAGATGACTCGAAAAAAGATTCGTTCATTTTACTGAACAAGACTCAAAGGAACGAGTCTGTAAGATGATCCAAAATTTCCATCAATAGAAAACAGAGGTTGCGAAGCTAGTTTGGTTGCATTAACAAAGGCACTCGCTTTCTGGTAACCTAGCAACGTAGGGAGTGATACGCTAACAGCCAATCATGTAACAGTATCTCTTTGGTTGCACCATATCGTTGTCTCGCGCTGGTCTGCTGGATTCCTCTTCATAAGCAGAAAATGAGTGCCGCTGCGAGCGAGGACATTGTAAATAAAGGAGGAAAAGTCAGCTCGCCACTATGGCAGTTTTTTGGATATTATAAGTCTGAACTGGTAATACCACGGACTTGATGTACCACCTTACCCTTTAGAGCACAGCCGTATTCAACCAACAACATCTGTAGCTGCAACACCGCACAAGCAGCAGACCACCATGGAGAGGTGCTCTGCATCAGTGCCTTATGACAAAGAATCTAAATGGTACAAAGATATAACGGCATTATGTTTACTTTTTAATTATTTGAGTTTTCTGTCTTAATAACTGATGGGATTATGATCAGAGGAAGGTTAAATTTAAAATAAAAATGTTTAAATGTAATATATTTTTCTCCTGGTCCTTATTTTAAATGGGTCATAAAAACATTGATAATTATCGATATCGACCGATATGAAACACTGATATTGTGATACAGTTTTCAGCCATATCGCCCAGCCCTAAGTGTGCTTGTTTGGTCCCTGACCGGAGTGATTTAGGAATACAGCACCACAACCGTTCTCTTTATTATGCCCTTAATGTACACTAGACGTGGGGCGTAATAACAATATTAATTATTTAAAGGTATTTTAATCCTGTTTTCATTTCTTTCTGTTACACTATTGTCAGCAATGTTAATCTGCCTTGATAACAGAGTTTGACGGTAACTGACGGTGACACCAAATGTACTAGCAATTATATAATGAGTCACATATATATATATATATGCTTGGTTCACACTGCAGGCCTTAATGCTTAGATCAGATTTTTTGCTGAAGTTTTTTTGCGCTGTTGTTCACATTGTCATTTAAATGTGACTGCATTGAATGCGATCAGCCTCATGTGTGAACCGTATACGGCACTGAAAAGACCTGTACATGCAGAAGACGACGTGATGTCAGACGCAGCGCACTGTGTTTGCGCAAATAAACATGAATTTTGCTCGTGCTAGAGTGTGTTTAGCGATTTTTAAGTTAATGTGCAATCGGAGCCTAAATAACAAAGTTGTCTGCCATTGTGATTTTAATCTTCCCTCCCCTCTAGCACAGAATTGTGACATCTGTCGCATTTCAATGACGTAAAAAAAAGCTGTTCAGACTGAAGGCACATTGCAAAACATTGGATATGTATCCAATTTAGGACCACATATGAAAGTGGCCTGGGCCTGATTTGAAAAAAATCAGATTCATGCTGTTCAGGCTGTCATAAGAAGATCAGATTTGGGCAAAAAAGTGAGATTTGGGCTACTTTAGACTGCAGTGTGAACTAAGCCTTGGTTTACAGATGCATGCAGCATGTCCACAAATGTTTACTTACAGTGGATGTTTATTTTGTAATTCAGCACAAGTTCCTTTCCCAGGGTATTGTGTTTCACCACACACTGGACGGTCTTGTTGTTTAAATGTTTGAGTGGGACACCAAGTAGGTAGGATACAACAGTAATTGACCCGCTGAGATTCACGGTTTGATTGGTTTCGGTCCTTAAATTTGTTTGTAGCTCTCCTAATCTCCACATCACTTCTGCTGCAGGCCATGCATCAGAGGCAAAGCATGATGCCAGCATAGCCTCTAAATATCCAGCAACAGGTGCCTCTTCTTTCACGTTACCCACAGGACGAGCTACATTTGAAACATAAAAAAATTAATTCAATGAATCATTCAGTGTGAATTGTAATAAAAGTAGCCCAGCCTACTTTTGGTAATAAAGCACTTAAATTAGTTCAAACCATTTGTCTAAGAGAAACGTCTTTTAAGTCTGGTAAGCATGAAATATTTTACATTTTAAACTAAGTTACATCATTGGTTGGAAAGCAAAACAGAGATCTATATAGGAAATACATGAAGTCAACATACCAAAAACTTTGGCATTGATGTTGGTCTCAAATGGCCCACTAGAAATTAAGAAGAAGATGCATGTGTAGATCCCTTCATCCAGAAGCCTCATTTTGAGCAGCTGAATTGAACCATTTTTTTCTGCAAAGTTCCCAATAAATTGTAGTCTGTCCCCCAATCCATTCGAGTGTTCAGTTTTGTCACCAGCACGAATGGAAAAGAAAAACGTTTCCTCTGGGTTTTCTCGTGTCCTCTTCTTCCATATAATACGAGTTAGCTGATCTTCAGTGTCAGTCAGCTGACAAAACAAAGTGGTGTTTTCTCCATATATGGCTGTTGTATCATGACTAATAACCTTTACACCTGAAAAATACATACAATGCATGAATAAACACTTTTAATGTAGATGGTCTGTCTTAAAAGTCTTTACAATTGGTTGTGTTTAGGAGTGTAAGGATTCGCTTATCAAGTATCGTAGGATTCATGGTCTTTTTGCAAATCATCAAAGTAATCATCCTTATCCCCTTGTTAGTGGAGACTTGAGTGAGCAGAGCACGTGCGTGTCATTATTTAGTCGTTTGTCATTTGTCATTAGTCATTTACTCATTATTTTCAGCTGGGATGTTCTCGTGATAATGCAGCATGATGTGTGTCAGCAGATTCGTTAAGGGACTGACGCATTGCATAAAATGACATTTTATAAAAGTTTTATACATATTTTTTTTATATATTAGCATATTTTTAAAAACATTTAAAAATATAAAATGTATTTTTATTTGCAACAGTTATGCTAACAACAATAAAAAGACATTTATGGCATTAAAACAGCGCACATCACCACAGACTCCATCACATTACAAAGATTTTTAATAGGGTTAAGGTCAACTCTATGGTGACTTAATCATGTGTGAAAATGATTTCTCATGCTCCTTGAATCAGTTTTCACAATCTGTGAATAGAACACAACTGGGACTTGTTCCTCCACACAAAATTTCAACTGCATTTCTTCCCAGTCTTAAAAGGATTTTTTCCACATCTTCAGACATCTTTTTGCTTTCCACATCTTGCTTGACTTTGTGTCATGGTAATATATGAATTATATTTACACACACTATTATAGATTATATGAAGCCTAAAGTAATCTGTTTCTTAACATACTATTTTTTGGAAGTGATATATGAATGCCAGGTTGTTTCAGAATTTGTTCAGTTAATAATTGTTTGGGTTAAAATTTACATACGATTATGACAAGGCCACTAACTTTCTTTATGTTTAATAAGACAGAGCAGGATTAATATCTTCATTGCACTCCGAACCATTCAGAAATACACATTTACATGGAAATAATGCAGATAATTCAGCTAAAAAATAGATGCTAAAAGTAAATCCTAGAAAATATAAAACTAATACATATCTATGTATACTCTTGTCGCACTTTTGATTTGGACACACATTCATTATTAACATTATTTTTCTTCAATGAACTCCCAATTTGCTACTTATTGTTAGTAAGGTAGAAGTTAACTTTAAGTATTAGTTAGGATTATAGATGTAGAAAATGGTCAAGTAGAATATGTGCTATACAAGTAATAATAAACAGACAGGCTTATCGCCAGTAATAAATAAATAATATAATAAATAAATAAATAATATAATACAATAATAAATAATTGTTTTAACCGTGGACTTGGTCGAGTCATCTTCTATCCACTGCTGAATTACACTGCTTTTGCTTTTCCAGAAATTCCAGTACATGTTGAATTTAATGTTGAAGTCCTCCATTTTAACTTGTGGTTAAGCATTTTTAAGCCACAGGATCAGGGCTTGACATTAATTTTTTTGCTCACCAGCCACTGTGGCTAGTGGTTTTCCAAATTTACTAGCCACTCAGCATTTTCACTGGCCACAATTT
>JAUMHE010000330.1:96706-108724 GCA_032359235.1 Enteromius mattozi
TTTCTCAAATATGAGGTCATGAAAGCTGCATCTATCATTTAAACAAAAAAATATTAATAATAATAAAATGTACTTTGAAACATTTTTAAATGAAATTTAGATTGTCGGCTTTCCAAAAACTATTCTTATCATAATTTTAATTTGCTATATTCTTCATGAAGTCTCAATGCTCTAAAAATAGTTTTGTGTTTGAGGTCTTGCATGAACTATTGCACACAATACAATCTCAAACATCTCAAACTCTGAACATTCATGTATGCGAGGCCTGTTGTAAATGCCCCTAAAATTCAAGTGCACAATTAATATCAATTAATTTGTTCATTTGATGGCAATAATAATATTTTATTTAAACGCAGTCACTCAGCAATGTGCATTTAAACTACCTCTTTAAAAAGTTGTAAGACAAGCCTCATAACCCACACACTTCCTGTATTCTAGGACCTCTGTACCATAGCACAAGCAAATGTCTATACTTCTTTCACAAAAGCACTTGACTGTAAGATTTAAACACCTTTGATGCACTTACAATGAGGACCGCGCACCATTTAGCTGGACTTCTTCAGTGTGGGTGAAAATGAAAAAGGGATGTAAGAATGCGAAGATCAACATAAAACTAATTTTAAAAGGGATGGTTCCACTTCTAGATGCTGATTCTCATAGGCAAAAAAAAAAAAAAAAAACCTACACCATATCACTGTGCATCTCTCTTAGTTACATGTTCTGTGTAGCAACATAGTATCATGGGTTGTGTTTTCCAGTGGAAGGTAGTCCACAAAATTCGAATTTGCATAGCAATGTAACATTTCAATGAAAATGTAACATTTAAATACACCCCTGACTATACTGAGAATGCAGCACTCTTCATATTCTACTTCATTAAAATAATCTTTCATGTGAGAATGGAAAGATCTGTAGAAAGATCAGGTCTGTAGGTAAATGATGCAATGTGGTGACTAAATTCCACTGGTCAAAGCTTGTAAAAGAAAACATGCAAAGACCGTTGTTTAGGTTTTCCGGCTGATTTTGTGTCAAACAAGAAGTAGACCTAAACCAAACAGACCAAAAACCACTGCAACATGACATGCAGACCTCATTTTGTTGGTTCAGTTCATGAGCTGTTAAACACAAGACATCTTGTTAATTCCTCTCCTGACTTGAGCAATTGACTTGACTAAGTCTATTTTAAAACAGAATTATGTGACATCATGAGTACAGTAATGAGATGATTCAGTAGAACTTTGAGTAGCAAATCACACCGTTTAACCAAACCTACAACCATTTATGAATCTAAATTTTAAGTATTCAGAGAAAGTGCACTTTTGTCATCACTGAAGTGTTCAACTAAGTGTTTGAACTCATGAAGGTGTAACATTTTATAATTTACAATAATTGCTTGTTATTGTTATCTGCAAACGAAAATACAAGCATTCAAACTATTCATACAAACTTTGTAACATTTAAACATTTAGTTTTGTTTTTTGTTTTTGTATTATAATATAAAGCCTAATTCAATGTGATATTGAAAAGCTAACTAAAGCTCTATGTAACAGTACAAAGTGAAGTAGCCTGATCTTTGACTAATGGTACACTGTGTGCTTAATAGTACAGATCCGCCCGCCTACACAGGAAGAGTTTCTCTGATTGATATATCAAGCAACCAATCACAGTTTGTTTCGTTTTTATATTCAGCTTAGGAGCAGGTTTATCACAAGTGCTTAATATTACAGTAATAAAATCTCGTGGAGCAGATCGCTTCACAATTGGTCACACAGAAAACAACATTGGCCCAGTACCTTATAAACACAACTTCATTTCACTTTAAGTTCACCCCAAACTTTTGGAAACTGCATAGAAACCAGCCAGCCTGACTGGAAATTTTGTTTTAGACAGCATTTGACAGTTTTGAGGCAGTCAGACTGTGGGTGGTCCATGGGCATGCATGTCCTCTGATTATCTAGAAGAGTGGGAGAGCTGTCAAAAAACCACAAAAAATCAAAACAAGAAAACAACACTCTTGAAAATGGCTGTCTGGAAAGATTTCATGGCACCAGTCACCCTGGAATCACAAGGCTGTTGTAAAACCACATAGAGGAACAAGAAGTCTTTATTAGGCCTAAAGATCACAGAAAGATTATATTCTGAAGGTTGACTTTTTCACACAGTCATGTTCCACTGAAACTGCTTTGATGGAACTAATACCTTCTAATTATAGTTATATTCTGTAAATATACAATTTTGTCATGTGACAAAACAAGACAAAGCAGAAATGGTAAAAGGCAATTAGACAGTATTTACATACAAGCACTAGACTGGAGAGGAATGAACATTTGCACACCAAACCACTCACAGCTCTTTCTGATCACGTAATGCACATTGCACACTGAAAAGAAATCTCTCTGTTCAAACTCTTTTCTGATTGGCTAAGTTTATGTGCACATCTGATTACTAATGAAAATTGTTGGGAACACAACAAAAGGTAAAAAAAAAATCTGTGTTTGAACACACAGCAGGATCTATAGTCGACCACCAACAAACATGTACATTCCAACGAGGTAGTTAACTTGTAAAAATTTGTACAACCTCACTTGTACAATTTTATTACACCTAAATCCCATGATGGGTAGGTTAGGGGCATGGTTAGGTGTAGGTCATTTGTACAAATTCATATGAATTGGCAACTCATTGGCAACTCATAAAGTGAGGTTGTACGAATTAGCCACCTTGTAATACATATACAAATTGCTGTGAGACTGGACTGGTACTGAGAGATAAAATTAAACATTTTAATTTATAAAATTAGTGAGAGATAAAAACTGTCCACAACAGCAGAAAACAATGGTCTGTATTTGTCATTAAAAAGAGAATTTGAACTAATAATTCAAATATACAAACAATAAACAAAGCAGAGCTTGCTTACCATTTTAAATAAAAATCATTCAAATCTGTTGACCTTCACGTATATTAATTAGGCTACATATGGCATTATGGAAATATTTATGTATTGGAATAAAGGTGCTTTCTTTTTGTGCCTTGTTTTCTTTTTTTTTGTGCAAAACAGCTTTCCCTTATGGTTTCACTTAAAGGTTAAATGTTTTTATATATTTTTGTTTACGCTTGCAGTTGTTCTATCTTTAAATACTCACCAAGTGCAAAGTAGGTTGTAAAATACTATTTTTTGAGTGATTCATTCACTGGGTTGCTTGTCAACAACATTTATAAATTTAAATAATTGTGTGGAACAAAAACGCAACAGCATTGGCCTAGTTATTCGATGATAGCATAAGAAGGTAGCTGGAAACTATTTTACACCTCAACCACAGCACAGAAGTGTCATGTGCCTCTGCAGTGCCTCTGCCTCTTAGTACAATTTGAGGTTAAAAGACTTAGAAAATAATATGAATGTATATCAAGCATAGGCTTACTATAACAATTAGGCTATTTCAGCAATGCCTTTCAGAATCAAGAAATGAAATGTCATGGAGGTTTGTAATCACAACTATAACCCAGTATGTATTTATATGCTCTGGTTAGAAGAATAGTTTTATTTGCAAAATAAACATCAGTTATTTATATTCCTATGAATCTTAATAGTTGAAGCTATATTATCATTAGCATGTGCATAAGATGTGGCTACAAGTATGCTGTAATAAGAAACCCTTGCTGTGTGTGGTGTTTTGACATACCCACATACATCCTGAGAGGAGCATCTTTCACATTTACCAGCTCATATGAGAGCATCTAGACCTACAGCAAACACTAAACACCGCAAATAAACAAGATTGTGAATTTTGATGGTTGTTGTTTCAGCATGACACACCATGGAGTGACTATATTTATCATACAGCACTGCCTTTTGCTTTTATAAAGTGCTATTTACACATTACAAAGACAAAGTTTTTATCAAAACATTTTATGCATATTTATTAACACCGAAATCTGTCCTTGTCAGCATCAGCAAAGATAGCAGAGGTGATAATCTTTGAGCAAGAAGTTTGAGAAAATTAGACATGCCAACACCAGGCCTGCAATTATATTGTAAAAGAGAAGAGAGAAGTTGTGCTTGAGACATAATCCAGAATTTTAATTTAATCTAACAGCTATATATAGAGCTTAAATATTTTTCTGGGGTAGTGGTTTATTTTATTTTCTTTCCATTTTTGGCCAGTGTCTTTTAGATAGTGACCTTTTGTTGTCTTTTTTGACTTCTTTGGTTGTCCACTTCAGGGAAGCTTTATTCTATTTGGAGATAGTGTCTCTTACTGTGGTTCTATCCAAGACTGTCCAAGAGTCTATGAAAGCAACACAGTCTCACCCCGACTCGTCACATATTGAGGCTTGGTCAGGACCCTTTGGCCCCCAGCCCTACCCCTACCCCTACCCCTACCCACCTCTGAATAATATAAAACACACGCACAGGCAAATATATGTGCAGTCACTGGTATTTATTGCAAAAACTGACCATAAACAAGCAGCGTACAGTCTTCTGAATCCATACAAAGTCTTCATGCGAAGAAGAGAGTAAAAGGTTTTAATCACTGAAAAAGATGCTGCTCCATTAACACACTGTGCACTCACATCTTAAGGTACAGCTGCGAATAGGGGCAGGGGGCAGGATATGACTCTACGAGCCATGTTTTCATTTGTGGTAATTCCAAATGGGTTGATATAATCAATTACTAATCACCTATCTTTTGGAAATAATGAAAGGATATTTCCAGAATTAAAAGTTGCCAACATTGATGGTACTGAAATATTTTCTTCTGCTTGTAATAATAAACTTGTCAAACTAATTTTGAAATCAAAACGTAAAATCTCCCCTACTAGCATGACATGGCACAGCTAAAATTATCGCCGCCTCCATTTTTGCCAGACAAAAGTCAGGACGTGAAGAGAGAAAGATCATGCTGTGGCCAAACTGGCCTTCACGTGATGTGATTTCGCAGGTCAGAGTTCACCAATCTTGAACTTTGGAAGGAAGCAGCATGTGCAACTTTGCCGCAGAAGCTTGGGTTTCTGGTCTGTTTCTTTCGCATGTGTATGATTGGAAGTCAATGGAGCAAAAAGTGCAGAACCCAAGGTTCTGCCGCAAAGTTAAGCATTCTGCTTCCTTCTTCTGGTGTCATTATTTTGGATGAAATAGCTTTGTAACCCTTTGTAACCCAGACTGACTGATTTGAATAAACTTCCTTTTTCTTCTCCTACTCATAACCATCATTCAGTTGATCGCGCTTCCTCATAAAAGTTTGCAGGTTTGTCGTGCTGTCCGGGGAGCGGGCCGAGAGAACAGCGGGCTCGAACCCTAGCGCTTAGAACCCTAGCGAGGGTTAGGGCTCGGCGTCCGGCACGAACTCTGGCTGCCCCCCGGAGAGGGAAGTTGTGGTATGGAAGGAGGCAGCAGGGGAGGGGGAGGGATCTTTGCAAAGCGAGATGCGAGAGGTAGGGATAATGCGGTTTATATAGCGCTTTAGGAATGATATGATTGGGCGATCGTAACGAGGAGGTTGGCTAGCTGATTGCTAACAGCTGTGGGTGATTCGTCCAGCGCTTCACCCGAAACTATGTTATTGTCAAAACATTCATTAATTTCTGGAATTTCCTTTTCAGGTTAATACAGCTAATTTAACACCCTGAAAGGGACTACAAAATAAATATAAAAGTACTACAAATTAACCTAAAAAAAAACAAGATTAGGCTGCAGAATCAGGAGGACTTGACTGAAAAGAACATTTTCAATCAGCCTCTGAAAAGCAAGTCGGCCTATATCAGGGATCCTCAAATCTGGCTCATTAAACTCACCTTCCTGCAGAGCTTCGCCCCAACTTTTGATCAAACTCACCCACCTTTGATTTTCTAATAGATTTCTAATAGAATTAGATGCTCAGGTGTTTGATTAGGGTTAGAGCTACTTTAAGGGATTTGAGGATCTCTGGCCTATGTGAAACAACATTTTCTGAAAAGGTCTCTTTTGTTTTGAGTTAAGGTTGCACGATATGTTGTTTCAGCATTGTAATCTCTATGTGCGCACACCACGAAAGCACAAGCTCCTGAGCGATTTGAAAAGGAGAAAGCAGCGCAGCACGACATGTCATGTGAACGACCTTAAAGTCATTTAAACTTTGTGTAAGTTATCATAAATACAACGTAATGTAAGTTTACTGCCTGGGATTCATCATGACAAGCCGCACTGCATCTAGTGAAGACAGCATCACTGATTATAACCGGTTGTTTTTGCCTCGTCACACTGCGATGCTCATGTCCGGTGTAGACACTGTGACAGCAGATCACTTCCGAGTCTATTTGTGCCTGAAATGACACACAAGCTCGAAACTATTCAATGCATGTCTCTGCAGGTATTCTTGTGAACACAGTTGCTTAGTCATATTTTTCATTTGATTAATCAGTTTCTGTAACTGAATGCTGTTAGACTTCCCTGAAATTTTTTTTTAAAGCACTATTTATTTCATTTGTATCTTTGTTCTATTTATCTATGCTAGTAATGTTTATTTCCTATGCTGATTTACTCACTAAAAATTTACCCAATTACTGATTTTTCTTTTCCAAGTAGAACTGTTCAAGTAATCTGGTGATATTTTTTTGTTTTTTTCCCCTCCCCATATCGATATATTGTATAGATGAAAAACAAAATATCACAGTGTGATTATTTCCAGTATGGTGCAGCCCTAGTTTGAGTCATTGCAGTTCAGTTAAGTAACTAAAATCAGTGTTATTTGTGTTCGATGTCTTTTGTATTAGATACTTTGTGCAGTCTTTTTTTTTAATGAAACTAATTAAGAATGATATGTACACAACAAAAGTATGAACAAGAACCAGGATATGGGGCAAAACCACTGATCGATAATAGAGTCATTTTATATAGATCAGTGGGGCAAACACTTAGACTTCAATTATTTTATATCAGATTAATGATGTTTTCTATGATGTAACCTGACCCTACATCATTGGTCACTTTAAGCATTTTAACTTGTGAGGACACATAAAATGTCATCACAGTAATGTGTTTATATCATTGCGTTTGGTTATCATGTTAGTAAGGACATTTGGCGCTCACAATAGCAAAACCTGTTGAGAAACTGGCAATAAAATAGCTTTGGGACTGAAACATTACTTCATTTCTTCAGGAATAACCTTAGTACTGGGAGATGTTTAAATAGCTATGCTATTTAGAGACAAAACTGCAGTTCGAGAGAGAAACATGTTTACACGTCAAGCATGTCCCACAGTGAAAAAAGGTGTGGTACATAACTGTGACATGACTTTATTTCTCTCAGTTGCTACAATTATTCTAAATAACTATGTTAATTTCTGATTGTCTCAAAATATTTACTTCATATCTCACAATTACCTCATTTTCAGCTTAGCTCAGTGGTTCTCAAACTTTTTTGGGCCAGCACCACCAACAAATAAAAAGTAGCCTAATTGTCATTATCAGAATAGTTACTATTTTAGTGCTGTCCTGACTTACATCTTTGTTAGTCCATTAAAATGCAAATCTTGCTTTTTGTCAATGTGGTGTGCCAGCAATAATAAAAAGAAGCAATGTTTCTTGAGCAGCAATTGGTCAAGCATTGAGAGGGAAGGTCCAGGTAAGGGGCGGAGTCCGGCGGCTCAAACGCGCTCCCCTCTCAGGTCCGGGGCGCGAGAGGCAGCGGCTTCTTTAGCTGCTTCGTCCTGCTTGGCCCTCACTGCACGTGAAAGGAGACTCAACGGCCCGGCAACATGGCCCAACAGCCGTCTCACGGTGTGGCGATCCCTCCAACGCACCCTTCCTGGACCCACGAGAACACCAGCGTGCATGCACAGGGGAAGAAACCAGTCTCTCGAGGAGAGGCGCACTTGGCCTTTAACAGCGGCGGTGATGAGGCTTCATTCATCTCAGGTGTGCCCCATCACGCGCCGCCAGACCTGCTCGTTCCTGCGCCCCTCCTCTCTCGCACACCCACTCCTGTCGGGAGCCTGGTGAAGGGCGGCGAAGAAAGGACAGGGTGGCGACGATAGCTAGGGGAGGCAGCTGACTCATCACAATATATATATGGGTGATTCTATAATTGCGGGTACATTTGGTGTCCCCACAAAACCAAAGTCATTATTTTTTCTATTTTTTTCTTTTCAAATGGTTATTTGTTATTTTAATTAATTTATTATAGTTCTTTATGAATTACATGATGTGCAGTCCATAGCAATATAATAATTTATTTTAAAAGTGTCTTAAAATAACTAAAGATTATGATTTCTTCTTGTCCGCATTAGTCAGTGTATTTTTTGTGATCATGTATCAATGTTCAATCAAAATATTTTATAGAACTTTTCTTTTGGCAACAGTTTATTCATTTTATTTATTAAAACCCTAAATAGTTACTTACTTAATTCTACAACATTAAGTTATTTAAAATTATTTTTTGTCTTAGAAAAAAGTGTGTCCCCAAATCTTGTGTAAACTCTGTTACCATACCATATTTTTCCTTTAAATTGGTGGAATTATCTCTCAGAATTGTGGAAGTTACAGGAAATGATGTCACTTTAACTCACTGATAAGATCTGAAGCAATGAAAAGTATATGTGCTCTTTCTGAGAAACTTTAAATCTAAAAACTTCTTACACCAAGAGTTATTTTTAAAATGTCAACTCTGTTGCCACAATATGAAAAGGAAAACAATTTATTACTGATCTCACATTGGGTTATTTAAAGGTCTTATAATCATGTTTTCATAAATGTCATGTTTTCATAGCATTTATGCCAGCAAGATGAGTTTTTGGAAAAAATTTAATAAAAATGTCAATACTGTTACAATATTGTCTCCACTTTAAGTCTACCTAAGTAACAGAGTTGACGGGGACAGACGGGGACACCAAATTGTGTGTGTGTGTGTAATGATATTACTAGACTTGAAATACCATTATCATAAGTTTTCCAAGGAGCAAAAAAATGTGAATATAATTTGAATACAAATTAAGCTATATTTATGAGCATTGAATAAAATTTTGCCATTCAAACCAATTGCAGCCGAACAGCAAACAAAAAGCATATTAATTTTTCTAAACATGAAAAAGCATACTGTGTTTATCGCATGTCCTATTTGTTTATTGTATCTAAATGTTTGCTATTGTTTTCACAGAAAAAACGTGTATCAGCTGTTTAAAGAAAGCTATTGAAATGATAGTTTAGAAGCTGTAGTATTAGTGTAAACTAGCAACTTACACTAAATAACACTACTACATCAGGTGCGAACCGCGCGAGTTGCGACACGTTGCATTAAAGCACATCCTGTGAAAATCAGTCGACCAGTATCTGAGCATGAGGTGTAAACTTGCCATAACTAAACGCCCCCCAAGAATGCTCTGGTTAGAAGAATACAGTTTTAATAGCAAAATAAACATCAGTTATTTATTAAATATTTATATTCCTATGAATCTAAGCTTGTGCATAAGATGTGGATACTGTAACCACCTATGGAGAGTCCCCATGCACTTTAGATACAGTTGCTCCTTTGTGCTTAAGGTAAAAGAAAACAGTTTGACTCTGTGGTATAAGCACACTTGCACCCTAAAGAGAGCAGCCCAGAAAATGGAGCGTAGCTGGAGGAAGCTAGAAGTGTTTTGTTTAGCTTGCCGGGGAAATATGCTAACTTACAGAAAAGCATTAAAAAGGTCTAGATCTGATTACTTTTCATCTCTATTAGAAAAAAATAAACATAACCCTCGGTATCTATTCAATACAGTGACTAAATTAACGAAAAATAAAGCATCAACAGGTACTGACTTTCCACAAGATCAAAGCAGTAATGACTTTACGCAATATTTTACTTCCAAGATTAATACTATTAAAGATAAAATAGAAACTGTTCAGCTGTCAGCTACAGTATCGCATCAGATAGTGCACTGTAAAAATTCCACTCATTCTCTACCATAGGAGAGAAAGAATTGTATAAACTTGTTAAATCATGTAAACCAACAACATGTATGTTAGACCCTATTCCATCTAAACATGTTGATACAGGAAGTTTGTTCAACATCATGCAACGTCAAAATGACATTGCTGAGATTTTCGTAAGACAGCAGTCTTTATTTACTCTTCCCCCTATGGATGTTCCAGTCTTTAGTGGAGACCCAACTCGAATTCACATTCTTTATTTGAGCATTTGAACACGGAGTAGAGAATAAGACAACAAGGACAGATTGTACTTTTTAGAGCAGTTTACCAGAGGACAACAAAAGGTACTTGTACGCAGTTGTCAACTCATGCCTTCTGAAAGGGGCTACAAAGAGGCTAAGAGACTGCTTTACCAACATTTTGGCAATGAGTACACTATCGCCACTGCCTATACAGAAAAGGCACTGAACTGGCCAGCTTTAAAGCCTGAAGATAATAAAGCCTTAACAGATTTTGCTCTTTTCCTTACTGGTTGTCGCAACACTGTTGACAGTGTGGAATATGTTGAAGAGATGGACAGTCCAAGCAACATGCGTGATATTGTGTCCAAGCTTCCTTTCAAACTGAGGGATAAAAGGAGATTAGTTGCATGTGAGCTTCAAGAAAGGACTGGCTTGAGAGCAAGATTCTCTGACTTGGTTAGTTTTGTAGACAAACAGGCAAAGATTGTTTCACATCCACAGTTTGGTAATATACAAGATAACAGAATAACAAAAGACTATCCCAAATTCAAAAGCAATCCACAGAACCCTCTGCTCATGCTGTAATAAGGACCATGGATTGGATGTTTGCAATGTTCTGAAGCACAAGCCACACAAAGAAAAACTTGACTTTCTAAAATCCAAGTGCTTGTGCTATGGTTGTTTGTTACCAGGTCACATGAGTAAAGGTTGTATGCAACGATTGACTTGTCAGAAATGCTCACTAAAGCATCCAACCATCCTTCATCTCCCAGAAAAGAAGCCAGTACTTCCATCTCAGGATGGAGAAAGCTCCACAACTGTTACTGAGGCATGTTCTGTAAACAGCAAAACTTGTGGCTGTACTGGGGCTGGTAATTTAGTGTGCTCATTGGCCATTTTACCAGTCAGAGTTAAATCCAAAAAGGGCAATCATGAGGTCATGACCTATGCATTCCTAGACCCAGGAAGTTCTGCGACATTTTGCACAGAACAACTAATGACAGAACTAAGACTAACGGGTAGGAAAACAAACATCAGACTTTTGCCAGATGAACCCCCATTCACAAATGTAGGCATTGAATATTTTGGTCCATTTGAAATAAAAAGAGGGAGATCATTGATTAAAAGATATGGGGTTATCTTTACTTGCCTGACATTAAGAGCTGTTCACATTGCCATTGCTAGCTCTTTGGATACTGACTCGTGCATCCATGCACAGAGGAGATTCATTTCTAGAAGAGGCCAAGTCCAAACAATCAGGTCAGACAATGGAACAAATTTCATTGGGGCAGAAAGGGAGTTGCAAAGAGCCATACAAAGTTTGAATAATGACCAAATTCAAACCACATTAATTGCAAAAGGTGTACAGTGGATTTTCAACCCCCCAACTGCATCCCACCACGAAGGAGTCTGGGAACGGCAGATACGGACCATCCGAAAAATTCTCAACTCAACAGTAAAACAGCAGTCTCTTGATGAAGAAAGCCTTCAAACGCTCTTATGTGAAGTGGAGGCAATAATTAATAGTCGTCCCATCACTAAGGTGTCCAATGACCCAAATGACTTAGAGGCCCTCACTCCGAATCACTTGCTGCTGCTGAAAGTAAAACCGCCCATGCCTCTTGGAGTTTTTGATAAAGCAGATCTGTATTCCAGACGTAGGTGGCGCCAAGTTCAGTATATAGCTGACCTATTCTGGAAGCGTTGGGTCAAAGAGTACCTACCTGACTTGCAAGAAAGACAAAAATGGCAAACCCTAGTGAAAAATCTAAAGCCTGGGGACATTGTATTGATTGCTGATGATTCTGCACCAAGTCAAGTCAAGTCAAGTCACTTTTATTTATATAGCGCTTTTAACAATACAGATTGTAGCAAAGCACTGAACAT
>JAUMHE010000330.1:139175-149977 GCA_032359235.1 Enteromius mattozi
CTCTGGCGAGTTCCCATATGTAACGTCTCCGTTCCCTCCTTCAGGGAACGTGGGTTACGTTCGTAACCTAGATGTTTCTCACATCCGGTCCAAAGTATTAAAGCTTTAACCAGAATAGATATCACCCCTTAGTGTTCACACAGTTAATATTTGACTATTTTCTGTTAAAGAAAAATAAGCCACATTACCCACAGAATAATATCCCACGTAGTTCCTCAGAAAATGCACAAATATTATTATTATTATTAATAAAAAGCATTTATACAAAATGCTTTTATCGACTGATTTGGAGCTGGGCAGGATGTGTCCTAGCATTTCTCTCTGTCGCTGGAGGTCTGAGGGCATTCATCAGCCGCACACATTCATTCTACTGGCAGGCTAGTCTGTGCAGCTAAATGGCATCGTTACAACGCACTTCCGTGATGTGTTGACAGGTCCATATGCTAATTTTAATGGATACCGAAAGGCTGCAATGTGTACCACATCTCCCATGCAGGGTCGAGTGTGAGCACACTAATGTAAGTGCAGCAAATTGAAATTAGCTCATTATAGACTGAATGTGCTGTTTCCAGTGGTTAAGCTGAATTATTTCCTCAAGGACTCCATTAGGAACACTAATTTGTGATTAGGATTAGGATTGCATTGTTCAAGAAATCTTATTTTTAATAGTGGTCAGAATTTGTATCCCCAATTTAAATGTACAGAAATGAGACAAATGGAGAAAACTGAGTTGACTTGCTAAAGGTAAGTATAATGTTGCTTCAGCAATTTGTAACATTTTGCAGAGATTTTTGGTAAATCTTATAGTATATATGGTTCTAGAAGAAGCACACATGAGATTACTACAACCTTTTTCTACGGAGAAACTTGTAAGGAGCTAGCAACTTCAGTAGATGTCTTCGTTTGCTCTGATTTAACATAATTGATTTTATTTTATCACAGACACTTTATATAATAATACTGTATAATAATACATTTTTTTTTTTTTTTGAATAGCTGAATGAAGTAATTTTAAAAGGTTCTCGACATAATGTATGTCCTCATATATGTTTGTCCAAGCATGTGCGCATGCCTTTAGGACTGACACCAGCATCTCAAACACGTTGTGACCAGCCCATCCTCCCTAGTGAGAAGAGCCTGTGGACAGGCTGGTAGGGTTTAAGTGACTGGGCCCAAACCCAGACTGTGTGCCGACTGCACTGAAGTGTAAATGCCAGGTGCTGCTGGTGGCATACAGGACCCGTGTCTGAAGCCATGAGCGCATCACTTCTTCAATGTTATTTATTTATTTAGACATAGGCAATTATGTAAA
Organism: Enteromius mattozi; assembly: GCA_032359235.1. Classification (NCBI taxonomy): domain Eukaryota; kingdom Metazoa; phylum Chordata; class Actinopteri; order Cypriniformes; family Cyprinidae; genus Enteromius; species Enteromius mattozi. The sequence goes on from JAUMHE010000330.1 coordinate 140,488, forward strand.
AATGTACCTAATGTAAATGTATGTTATGTTTTAGAAGTACCCAGTAAAGTTGATCCGTGCTCTTCTTAAAGCTGCAGTATGGAACATTTGGTTAAAAGTCAACTAAATTCATAAACAGTAAGCATCACTGATTTGCGTCAAAATTTGTGTGAAATGTCATCTTGACATCATATGTCTTTGGGTCATTCTCTCTGGTGGTTGGAAAATTAAAACGAAAAATAGAATGTTTATTTTCTTCTTTTATTTTGAGTATTTGAATTGCAAAATGATTTTTTAAAAATAGTTAGTTTAACCTCAACAGGTACCCTCAATAAATTTGGGGTTAAACAGATGTTTATAAAAATCTTTAGGTTTTAGGTTCTACCTGATCTGTGGGTAAAAGGTCTCCTACAGACTGTGTGATTGGCAAAATGTTATTTCAGTGTTTACCAGTCACTTTTTCTAAGATCATCTTGGCAGAATTAAAAATATAACTTTTAATATAACTTTTGATTTTAAAGACAATGTACACAGTAATGTTCAGAATATTTCCTGTTCATGACTGACATATATATATATATATATATATATATATATACATACAGTATATAAGTAATACAGACTTACAATGACTATATCATTGTTGAAAATGGCATTATCCATATAAGGCTAAAAATATTAACAACAAATTTTAATATTTAGCTAAAAAAAATAAACCACATGCAGTGCAGGAATTCAAATAAAATATTTTGAAACGCTTAATTTACACAAATCATGTACAATCTATTCGGTCAGTTGGAATCGGTGATCAGTGTAGCACTGTATCAGCTTTTATCACGTTACTAGAAACAGCTTTTTATAAACAACTCAGCCAGAGAAAGAGAGGATTGAAAAAATGGGAGAGGAATTCAAGATTATCTTTGCGTCTCTCTTCTTGGCTCAGGTGCCAGACACAGAGTGACAGGTCTTTCAGATGAATGACAGGTGTCCTTTGAAATGCCGGTGAGGTGGCGTCTGTTCCAACTGTTGAAATGCATATTTGCCACTCTTATCGTAACGGCACGGATGGCTCTGATAGGTGCTGTTAACATTGCAAATGGCTCTGGAATTATTCATTGTCAGCTGGGCTGGGGTGAAGTTAGATTATTCTCCTCATACAATAGCGGGTCGTTTAATGATTTCTCTCCACCTTGGCAGCGGTGGCGTGCCGACTTCAGGTGTTAGCGTGAACGCGGGTGACATGGGTCTGGCCAAGTGTTAGAGCAAGATCATAACGTCTGAGCCCCATTTTAATTTCTAATACATTAATCTTTCCTGCGCAGATCCTCCATGAATATTCCGTGGACTGCTTGTTTGTCGGGGAGTCTGTCTCTTTCATCCATTCAGGTGCTTTCATTCTCTGTGAAAGCCAGTTAAATAGGCCCGATCAGTCAATGACAACGGTGGCACAATAGCTCCCGCTAGCACGCTTCTTTTTTCCTTTCAAGCTGCTGATAGACAACTCTGACACTTGGTCTCTAGGGACTTTTGGGAGCAGAGTCAGCTCTCTGGGTCCTTGAGAGACTTTCTTTATTTTATCGCATCCATAAAGGATTGTCACAGGTGAATGTATCTGCGGTTCTGAGACTGCCAGTCCTTCTGATCCACCCTGGCACTAGCCTCAAGACGTGCTGCACCTCCACATCATATTGCTAATGGATTAAGGTGACTGAGCTAGTGTTGAGCACAAGCGTGCCCCATGGATCAAATTTTTTATGCACCTTTTGTTCTCAGACAGTAATTAACATTGTCTTGAGTTCATTAGAGTGATGCTCTGAAATGTTTTTAATGAGTGGAGGTGGACAACCTACAGTGATTCTAGCTTTGTACTGGGTGACCTTACAATGGTGTCCAGTTCTCAGAACAGAAAGAAAGGGAATGATAGTATGGATGAAGGAAATGATAGCATTCATTCATTGATTCATAAAAAAAAAAAAAAAAAAAAAAGCTATAGAAAATCCAACTTGCAAACAAGTTCTTCTAAAGAATTCAGAAAAGTAGCTTAAACAAAGATTTTTTAGTAGTCTTTTTAGTAGTATTTTTTTTTCAACAAAAAGTTATATTGTAAGATACTCAAATAGTTGATTAATTGCTTTACACTTTACTGACTTAATTTAGGCTACTGCTGTTGCCAACATTAGAAGCCATCATATAACCTTAACATTGTTAATGTTAAAATGAATTAACATTTGTTTATTATCACTGTGTTTGAGAATTGTGTTTTGAGGTATTTGTGCCACTGTTGTATATTTATTTGTCTGTGTGATACGTGAAGTGTTTAAAGTGTGTTAAACAAAGAGCGTTTTAGTGCGCGGCCCGTCCTCAAGTGGGTTAACAGGTTAAAAGTTTTAACATTTTAGAAGTAGTGTGAATGTTGGAAAGGATTTTACACCATGGTGTAAGTGTAGATATAAAAATATTATTTGATATTGTCTCTCTTCTCTTAAGTTGGGGAAGTCTGCATTGTGAGCATATGTAAAGACATCGCAGGATATGTTTTTAAATATACTGGGAGCAGCTGCCTCACATGCACCCTTAACTTTGCTGCCAACGTATTTAAATATTTTACATGCATCTTGATATGATGACATTCATAATTATGATATCTGATTTGGACCAGAGCAGTGCAGTGCTCTACAGATTTAACACAGGGGAATAGAGTGATATTTTAATGTGCTGCAGACAGACTTCTCCCTGAAGGTACATCTAACACGACACCAGCTGTGGCTGAATTGGGATTTATACTTCCTGTTTTCGATTAATATGGAGATGAATACAGGTGTTCTGTGTCGTAAAATTAGCTTATCTCACACAAATTGCAGTTATGACCCAGGAGAACAGGAAAAGAGGAATATTAGATGAAAAAAAAAAAAAAGTCAAAACAGCAGGATTTAACAAGGGAATGATAGCATTCCGTCATGACTGTCTTATCCCAGAGTGCCTTTTGGCATGGGCTCCTGTTTGTGACTATAGAGAGGAAGGTTGGCATGAGCCCCGCTACGCTAGTTGGACATGAAGAAAAAGCACAACAAATGAGCTTTGAAACATTGTCCCTTTCAAGGGTGAGGACTTGGGAAGGGCTTCAAGCTTTAGGAAGTCATCCAAAAGCACCCGTGTCCCTAGAGGGCAGAGGGTTGAGGTGCTGGTTTGGTTTGTCTTTGTCTGTGCGCTGGAGCAATTGCACTGGGAAAGTGAACACATACACCATCATTTAAACATATGTCAGTAATATTTATTTATTTACTTATGCATTAAATTGGTTAAAATATACATTTGTAATTATTAATTGTGCATTTCTATTTCTATTTTAAACTAATTCTACAAAGAACCCAGCATAAAAAAACAAAACAAAACACTTCCACAACCATTTTTCAAAATGTTATTAATTTAATTTTTATTTTTTAATTTTTTTATTTATTTACTTTTTTGAGTACCGCATTTAAATTTGTGTGATTTTTTGAGAATCATGCAACTAAGGAGGAAGAATTGACTAATAAAGATGGAGCTTTGCTATCACAGAAAAAGCAAATATAATCATCCTATCTGAAGGGTATTCCCATAGTGTCAGCTGACCCTGCATCTCTACAAAGGGAATGTTTAAGGTTACATAGGTAACCATGTCTTCCCAAGAAGGGAACAAGATGCTGCTTCCAAAAGGTGATACTATGGGCTATGCCTCTGCGTGACTCTGTCTGCCACATGTGTGCAACGTCTCCAATTCGGATTGGTGCAGAGTCATTTGTGACATGTAACAGTGCACTGTTGAACCTATAGGATGCCCATAAAGAAACCTTCTCAATGTCTGAAGAAAGTCACTTAGAGGCATTATGCAGGAAGTAGGGCAATTGAAGGCACACCATTTTGTTCCCCTCTCAGGAACCCAAGGTTAACCATGTAAAATGCACTGATGAGACACACACACACCTGATTGCACTCATCACACACTCACCTGCATGAAATCACTCACACACCTTAAATAACAGTTTCTTCCTCTGCTCCAAGCCAAGTATTGTTAGCGTTTATCCCTCTCCAAGAGATAGCAACTCTAAGCTATTTTCTGTTTCCCAGTTCCCTCCTAGTTTTCTTGTTTGATTTTCCACTGTTCCGTTTTATGCCTGGTATCTGGGCTTTCTCTTTGGCTGCCGTCTCGGACACTGTTTGTACCCCAATTGGATTATTGGGGTAAACTTGCTAATCAGTAAAGTCAGGGCATCACTGCATCTGCCGTTAAATACATCCTGATTACCAGTGTTGGGAGTAATGCGTTACAAAAGTAACGCAATTACAGTAATACATTTCTTTTTTGCTTAACTCAGTAATATAATTACTAATAACATTTTGGTAATATTATATTTGTTACAATCTCAGTAACATGCGTTACAAGAACACGTTTTAACCTGAAATAATGTGGTTCTCAATTTACTTGTAAATATTAAGATGCATTTCTAGCCCTAACTGGTTTTGAAATGTAATTTTAGCAGCCCCTGAACAGGGTCATTGACATACTTGAGCAGTTGAAGAATACTCTACAGCACTCATTCAAAGACGTGGACAGAGCATGGACACCTAAAATACATGTGTAGATTCAGTCGAGTGATAAAGCTAGGCGACGCTCTTCAAATTAATGCTGTTGAACAAAATTTGCAGAAACTATTTGCTAAAATAACCTAGCATTAGCAATGCTAAAATATAAGCACGGTTCTGTCAGTCAGATGCGCATGAAAGTTACATGTGTTACTATAAACACTGCACATTTTCTTTCAGAATTATCATTGGCTGGTAGAAAGACAAAAATGGGTTGCATAGAAGTTTTACCTAAAAATGAATATGCAGGTGTGAATAATTACATTTTAGACACATTGTCAGTAGACAGCGAAAATAAATCCCGAGGAGAATAACTCACTTATTAAGATAGGGATTTGCCACCACCTACCGGCACTGTAAGTTTTTATTTAACACTATTGTTTTTTGTTTTTTTGTTTTTTAATTTCATATTTCGCTAAATATTAGTATTTTTGTATGTTCTTTCTAAAGCTACTTTTTATAATGTCAATTCAATGTTTTTTTTCCAAAATTCCCACAATAATAACTATTATCTTTAATTACTTAATCTTAAATTGATGTGCATGTTAATCTTGTTATTTTAAGATTAATCTTATTAATTAACAGCATGTTATGTAATTGCATTTTTAAAAATGTCTCTTTATTGTCCACTTGAACACAGGTAAATCTCAGCCCAAATCTCAGAGTCTGTGGCAAGAGGCAATGCTCGTGTCTCTGAGATCATACGAGAAAGAGCTTACCAAACTCGGCTCATGACAGTACCCCTCCCCCGAGGAGCACCCCCTGGCGCTCCCAAGGAAGAGGTCTGGTGAGAGCGATGGAACTCCTCAATGAGCTAGCGGTCCAGGATGTCCCAGGTCGGAACCCAGCTCCTGTCCCCAGGGCCATAACCCTCCCAATCGGCCAGATATTGAAAGCCACTCCCTAGAGGACGGACCGCCAGCAGTTTCTTAACCTGAAAGATAAGGGGGCCCGAGACAAGAACAGGAGGGATGGGTGGGGAGCATAGGATGGATCTGCCAACAACCGGTTTAATACATGAGACATGAAAAACTGGATGTACTTGTCGTAAATGGGGTGGTAACTTTAGGTGCACGGTAACAGGATTGAGGACCTTGCTAATGGAAAAAGGTCCAATGAACTTAGGATCCAGTTTGCTGGACGGAAGTTGGAGAGGCAGATTATGAGTGGATAACCACACTCTTTGACCACACACATATCTGGGTGCCTTAGAACGATGACGATTCGTGGCTCGACAAGTGCGTCTAACATTGACATTGTTTGATGAGTCTGGACCGAGGGAACAGAAAACTCTGCCTCCTGCGCAGGGAATAGTGGAGACTGGTACCTTAGAAAACTATGGAATAGGGATAATCAGGTGGATGAAGAAGGGAGCGAATTATACGTGTAATCAGCCCAGCTAAGTTGTTCACTCCAAGAGTTCTCGATTCCCCACATTGTAATTGCGTTCGGCAGACGAGAGGCGATGGGGTAAAAAAAAAAAAAACGCATGGATGAAGGCAATTATCCAGTGAGGAGTACTGCGAGAGAACCGCCCCTACACCCATACTGGATTCATCAACCTCCACTAAAACTGCTAAGAGGGATCAGGAGTTATTAAGATGGGCGGGGAAGTAAATAAATGTTTGAGGCGATTGAAAGCCTCTTGTGCCGAACTTAGTGAAAATTTTTGCTCCCTGCAAAATCCCGAAAGCTGAGGACATGAGAGGTAAAGGGTATCTGTTCTTAATGGTTATGTCATTCAACCCTCGATAATCTATGCAGGGTCGCAAAGACCTGTCCTTCTTCTTAATAAAAAAAAAACCTGCACCGGCAGGAGACATAGAGGGTACAATAGTACCTGCGGCTAACGACTCCGTAAGGTATTCCTCAAGTGCCTCCCTATCAGGGACGGATAGCGCATAAAGTCAACCATGAGGTGGAGTACTACCCGGAATAAGATCGATACTGCAGTCATAAGGACAATGAGGAGGGAGAGAAGCGGCCTGGGACCGGCTGAAGACCGCTCGCAAATCGTGGTACTCTTCAGGAATTCCAGACAAAATCACCGGGGTCATCCTGAAACACAGAGACAGAGGACACAGCAGGTACAGACAAGACACTTTACATGACAAGACAAACAACAAGATAGGATGGTTCCCTGTGCCCAGTCAAACTGAGGATTATGCAAAACTAACCAGGCATGCCCTAAAACAATAGGCGACATAGGGGAATGAAAAATAAAATAATAAATTGCCTCTTGATGATTGCCAGAAATGGTGAGACTAGAGCGTAAATATTGAGAGCGTCTTGTAAAGCCCAGAGGCCAGCATTCATCCATAAAGCTCTACTCCGCTCCTGAATCCACCAGAGCCAGGCAGGAGATGGTGGCGCCTCCAAAACACAACTGGACGGCATGGGCTCAACGACGCACCTCAAAACATTTATCCAGACGGATCGCCAGATCGCTAAGCTGATCAAGTCTAGGCAATGGTTCACGAGCAAGTATCTCCTCCTTGCTCCCTGGCAACCCTGAAGCATAGGTTGAGGGTTGTAGCGAGAAGACTACCTCGCAAAAGTCTGTGGCGACAGGCAACTTACTTGCTTACTTCAACAAAAAGTTTGTGGACTAGGTAAAAACACAAAATATTACTATAGAGAAAATATTATAGTAGAGAAGATCAACAGCCGGTGTCGAGAGAGCGGACGAGCAGTGACCAAGTGGCTGTGCTAAAGTCTCCAGTACAGTAGCACAACATGCCACACCTGAGCACTTGACTTTCTTCGCTGCAGGCAGCGGGTGTTTGAAATAGTCTCTGGAAAGAGCAGTGAGAGCTGAACTGAACTGGCCAAGGACACAGGCACTGAAGTCTCTGAGATCATAGGAGAAAGAGCTTAGAGCACTGAGGAATTGTTCAAAATAATCAGGCAAAAGATGCAGAGACACACCGGGGAAAAATAGATCACTAAGCTGAAAAATAGAGCTGCAAATCAGAGTTAAACAGAAACAGGTGCCCACACCACTTAGCGTGAACACTGAAGGTAATAGCACTCAGCTGAAACAGTTACTCAAATCAGAGACGAGGAGGAGAGACTAGCGAAAAGAAATTGACAGTTAAAGTCAAACCTGGCTCATGACACCATGTCAACCTTATCCTAGATTTTTCATAAGCTGCAATAAACATTTTAGCTATTTAGATTGGCTTTTCATACATCTGTAGTTATTTTAATGAAGGTAATTCAAAAGTAACACAAAAGTAGTGTAATGCATAACAATTCAGAGACAATAATATTGTAATGTAACTAATTACTTTTAAAAGACAGTAACCAGTGATATAAAATGTATTACAAATTTTGAACACAGACAAAAGTACTAATAAAGGAGGGAGATTTGTCCTTTTGCTGGACTGTGACCCTGCCTACATTAACCTTATGCAGTGTGTCCTTTTGGGGGAGGGGAGGAGAAATTGATTGGACTCACATGGAGGAAAGTTGATTTAGAGAGACGGTGCAAGAGCAACGCAGGGCCGAGAGAGAGGAATTTTGCTGCTCTGGTGCTCAGGGGGAAACTCAGGGACGCTTTTTTGTTGCCCGAGACCATTAGGGTTTGTCCAGCAATGAAGATAGGTAGATCGTCTTTTTGGGGTTAAGTGAACTGAACGAATCGTTCAAACTGATTAGCAAGCCAATTCACTGGTTTGCCGACTGGTTTGATCAAGCCTTTGAACAGAAATGACTCAAAAGAGTGAATCACTCACTCGTTACTACCCACCTCTGGCTGTGCAGAGAAACTGTTGGACAGGGACAGAATATAAGAATTCACGTGCTGTCTTTGAGGACACCGACTCGACCCGGCTGATTCCTGTCCTTAGACCCCAGGGTGGGGTCTTGTTGTCTGGAATCTGGGGAAGTGTTTCATATTTTCATATATTGTTGTTTGTATGCATGAGTATGTATGTCATAGTTTTTAAATTTCCTATGAACGACTGTGTATCCCAAGCTAGGGGAGGCCAAATTTTTTTCCTACTGTGTGACATTAGTCTGTAATCACAATTTCGAGTTTGCAGTGTGACCACTAGAGTGCAGTGTAGTGCCGTGTTGTAGTGCCACTGGTGTATGTGTACTGTTTCCCTAGAAAAGACATACATAGTTAGTGATGTGTGAAATCTACTAACAATTTATTTAAGTGATGCCTCTTTTCTAATCAATTGTTAAATAAAATACTTATTTGTGAATCGGTTGTGTGAAGTACCATCTGTCCTCCATATAGACTAGGAAACCAACCCTCTAGAAATAAAAGAAAAGGAGAGGTTTATTACACTGGTGGCAGCGGTGGGATTGTTAATCTGCTAAAATATAGGATGAGGGTATGTCTGAATAACAATTAGATGCCTGCTATGGCTCACGTAAACCCAGTTTCTCGCCCCCTTTTTATGCCGGACACCTTTACAGGGGTAGGAAGGGAATGGTCTGACTGGTCGAACAATTTGAAATGGCTGCCCAAGTGAATGGGTGGGATGAGAGGCTTAAGTTAAAGTTTATGTCTTTGTTATTTTTGGGTCAAGCCAGAGATATCTATGGCGGATTGCCTTTTGAAGCAAAGAATAATTATGTTATTTTAAAGGATGCAATGGGTAAGTGTCTAGAGTAGGGGTGGGCATAGATTAAATTTTTTAATCTAGATTAATCTAGATTAATTGAAATTAATCTAGATTAATCTAGATTAAAATGGCTCATTTGAATTCTGCCAAAGGTATTCAGAATATGTGTGCTACCTAAATAATGACTAAAAGTAAAGCCCTAATTGAACGGCACTAGTTTTACAGGGGGTTGTTAGAGAATGTTTTGTTTCACAGACGTACTTGGTGATTTTAATCCCGTCCGAATCTGCCATGTCTGTGTTTTTCTC
>JAUMHE010000330.1:156150-169333 GCA_032359235.1 Enteromius mattozi
CAAGAAGTGAATGAAAGTTTAAAAGCATGTGATTGGCTGCTTATTGCTGATGTCACACTTTCATGTGCACGTGCTACGATGCTATTTACCTATATGAGCCAAATGAGGCTACTTCATGTGAATGTGAATTAGAACCTTGCCAAATACAAGGTGTTTCACATTAATTAGCAACATGGCTACTTTTGTTGAAGTTGAGTAAAAATATTGCCCCCCTCTGAGACTGAGAGGTAAATCAAATCAAAGTCAGCTCAGAATTTTATTTTCCTTTTTTTTTTTTTTTTGTAGACTGAAAATACCTTTTTTGGAAAAAAAAAAAAACGTTTTACTTGTGCCTTTTTTGAACGTTTGAGTTTGACTGAGACTGACTTGTTTGATCTATTTTGTTCTGCCATTTTGAAATATAGAGGTGTTCAATTTCATTTCTATATTAGGAAATAATCCTCATAAATAAACAGTTTTCTTGTTTTTCACATTTCTTCGTGTTCTTTGAGCCTACATTCAGTTCGAGTAAAATACTTAAGTTCTTTTAAAATCGTATACTTTAAGACTTTTACTCAAGTCTTATTTGAATTGGAGAATTGTAACTTATAATGGAGTCATTTTTACAGTAAGGTATCCGTACCTTTACTCAAGTATGGTTTTCAGATACTCTTTACACCTCTGGAACTGCATTCAGTCATGCACAACACTGTTAAAGTTAAAAAGAAAAAGAAAAGATCAAAACAATAGCACAAATGTATAAAAAAATAACAATCACCTAAAGTAGTTTAATATAGACTGTAATGTAGTACCTTGTAATCCTTTCCCATTCTAGGGTATACATATATTGATTTATTTTTTATGTATTTATTTTATTTTAAGTTATCATGTATAAAATAAATACAATTTAAAACTGACACAGTATGCTATGAAGCATTCTCTTTCATTTTGATTTGTGCTGTTGAAGAAAAAGCACCTATATATTTCTATACATTGTCAGCTTTTTTTTTTCTTTTTCTCTCCCCCTTTCTCTTTTTATATTCAAACAGAATCATATCCTCTATTTATCATTCATATCTGTGTTTATGCATAATCACACCTCTGAATATTTGAGTCAGTTTAATGAACATCTCCTCCTCTCTCCCTCTCTCTACAGCAAATGCTGGTTTCTGTTAGAGTTTGTCTAATATGAAACAGGGCCATGGGGAAGGATTGGCAATGTTTGCCTGCGAGTTTACTCAGAGATGAACCACAGACGAATCTTCCTCCTCTCTATATATGCCAGAGACTTGATTTTAATTCACTGTAAAAGTGTAACACACACACACACACACATACACACACGTCTCTCAAGGCTTTGAAACTCTTAAAGATGTTTAAAGGTTGAATAAAAGATTGAAAAAAGCATAATGTTGAACAAAGCCTCTACCTTCACTGTCTCCTTATGTCTCATTTGATAAATATTCAAGAAAAAAAAAAAAGAATGTTGTATGTTTTTTAAACCCCCCTTCACAGATGCATTAGCCGAGAGATAAAAGCTTAAAATGTTGTTTGCTTTTGTTTATGGCTAGTTTGTATTCTGACAAAACGTCCCTAAAATTCACGGTGGAATTCCACCAAAAAGGAGAAAACAATCATTTGGATGAAGTGCATGGTTCATTCCACCCTAATTCTGGATTCAGCCAGCATATCATGGAAATTTTAACAGTCATAGAGGATTAACCCATGTGAGTTGCAGGGGGTCTCGCTTGCCACTAGATTTAGAGGCATCCGAATCGCTGCTGTTTAAAGAAAGAGAGAGAGAGAATCAGATTTCATTTTCACCTATTGTTCCCCCGTCCTGACCTCCTCTCTTTTTGCATAATCATGACAGTTATGCAGGAATATTTAGGCATTAATAATGAATTGTGTGAGGTTCACACTCTCAATTCAGAAATGGAACCTAGTGACCTTCACACTGGGCCAGAGTCACTCAAAACAAGTGGCCATCCTTCAGCCCCACAGGTCTTTCTCTGATAACCTTACTGAATTGAAATTTTTGAAGTTTCTACTCTATGGCTATTTTGAACGATAGGGTTTAAAATAGGGCTTGAAACTCCTTCTTTTTTTTTCTTTTTAAGGTGCTTAACAATCAACATTTTGTAGATGTTAAGCTAAATATTATATGATGTGTTGTTTTCTATACATTTTCGATGATGTTTGCTATTCTTTGAAATTGGTGTGACTTAATTGTTTCCATTCAATTTTTATTACAACACACATCAAATTAAAACCAATTGATTATAAAAAAAAAAAAATGTGGAACAGCAAGGCATTTTTTGCCAAATAATAGGTAGATGTTTGGGCCAGAATCATATTTGAAACTTATTAATACAATAACTTCGGTAAATTATTTTTTACAATATTATTTCACTTTGATTATTTACTTATTCCTGATATGCTGTACTTCAAATCAATTTATGCTACATTTTGTTTTCCTATTCTTCTTCTCCATCTTTATTTTTGTACTTTTCTTTTCTGTTCTTTTCTTACTTTCTTTTGTAATTGGGAAAATAACAGGGTTGCACATAACATATGGGACATTTTAACAGACTGTCAAAATAACAAAAATAATTGTATAAGTACACTTGTTACTGTTGTCTGGCCTCTGAGGGCAGGACAAGTAAAAATTCCCATTTTAAAATATTTTAAAAAGACACAGATCTCCAGTGGAATATTCTGTCCATATGAAGACATGTATCTGAAAGGGCATTTTTGAAGAGTCTGGTTTGGACACAGTTGACACTCATCCCTGAGATACGGCAGTGGAAAGCCGCAATAGTCTGTCTTCATAACCACAGGCATAACCACAGAATATTTCAGCAGCCACAGAAATCCTGTCCGAACAGATCACTGACACCTCCTCTGTGCTACATGCGTTTAGGAGATTATGAGCATCCAGCTCTTGTCTGGGACACCAGAGGGCTGCCGGAGACTGTCAGAGTGTGTCATGTGTCAGTAACATCAGGACCCAAGAGACTGGCCTTCAGGACTCAAACAGTGTCCACCATCAAAATAAACATTTAATGCCATCAGCCACGCTGAATATTAACATGTTGTTTTAATTCATATATTATACATAAATTATTTTGTATAATTGTTTATATGATTTTGATGATTACTTCTGTAATGAGCAGACCCAGAGAAAATTCAAAAACTTTCACATAAATCATATAATTCAGCAGAATGGCTGCGAACATGTTAAGCAGAGCTGGTTCAAAGCAGAGTAATATATTTTTACTGGAAATTATAATGGAACTAGTGAAATAAATGTAGTTAACAAATGCAGCAGGGTCAGAGGAAATTTATAACTGTGGACACTGTGGAACTTTATTACTTCTGGTTGCTAAAAGCATTTTCATTAATTGATGATTATGTGCAACAGTCAATATTTTGATTGAACATTTTAAAAATGTGTGAAAAGTGTTTTTTTTAAAAAACAACAGCAACGACACATCTTAAATAAACATACAAATGTGATTGTACACATTCATATGAATTTGCAATCAAATCATTAAAAAATAAACAGACTACCATGAGATTGAGAGCACTCTATTAAACAAAGAAATAAGAATATTTAATAAGAATCTTATATCTTTTATTATAGGATATTATACAAAACTAAGGCATTCATTTAAGAGGAGACACTGCAGGCAAAAAAAAAAGTTGTCGTGGAGCATCAAAAAACAATAATACTTTACTAAACTAAACTCAGGAACAAATAAACGAGCTAACATTTAGAATCGTGGGTAACATTTAACAGGGGTAACATATGAGGACTGACACTGGAACTTAGAAAAACACAGACATTAAATACTACACATAACGAGGGGAGAACTAAAGACACCTGGGAACATGGCTGGAGACAAATTAAGTAATAATTACATTCACAACAGGAAATACCAAAAAAGGACGTGCACGTGGAAATCAAAAACGAAAACAAAACAGGAATTCAGAGAATGCAACTAAAAACAGACAGACTACATAACATTACCTCCCCATCCCGGCCAGGCGTGACCTCACACCGAAAAAAAAGAACACAAAAAAAAAAATGGGAGGGAGGGAGGGTGGGCGCTCTGGAGGTCAGAAGGGGGCAGAGTCATTGACAGAGCCTCCATGGTGGATCTGGAGCCACTGGAGGCTAGGGGTGGGCGATATATATCGAACGATATATTATGCGCATCTCGTCAGTAAAGCTGGTTCTTTGATTAGTGGTAAATCTCCATCAGCTGTTTTCAAAAGGGATGCCAGCTTATAATCAAAGCCGTAGATCAGTGACAAGCTACGCCATTGAATCACCCGCGAAACTCAACGCATAGCTTGTCAGTGATCTACGGCTCTGTTCATAAGCTGGCGCTGCATTTGAAAACAGCTGATGGGGATTTACCGCTAATCAAAGAACCGGCTTTACTGACGAGATGCGCATAATATATCGTTCGATATATATCGCCCAGCCCTACTGGAGGCCATGGCGGATCTGGAGCCACTGGAGGCCATGCCCAACCCCACGTCTTACCCACCCTCTCCACGACCATGGCTATACTACCCCCCCAAAAACTTTTCTTTGGGAGGCTAACCATCTGTATATGCCATGGATCATGTGGGTGTCCAGGTGAAGGGAAGTCCGGTGGGTCATTAGAAGGGGTAGGCTCCTGCAGTGTGGGCTCTGGATGACGTTCTTGAAGCGCATTCTCTGGAGGACGCTCTTGAAGCGCAAAGTCAGGGTGGCGCTTGTGCAGCGCAAAGTCAGGGAGGTGCTCGTTCAGCGCAAAGTCAGAGGGGGACTGGAACGCCTCTCCTGGCCGAAACTCTGGAACAGAACTTGAAAACTGCGGACTGGAATCTGTGGAGAACTGTAACGGCTCTCCTGGCCGAAAATCTGGAGCAGGACTTGGAAACAGCGGACTGGAATCCGCGGGGAATTGGTACGGTTCTCCCTGCCATAATTCAAGAACCGCACATGTAAACAGCGAACTGGAATCTGCGGGGAACTGGAACACCTCTTCTGGCTGCATGTCATGCACAGGATTAGGGGACGGCTCTCCTGGCCGTAATTGCGGAGTGGAATCCGCGGGGAAATGGATCAGGTCTTGTGGCACAGTTTCTGCTGGGCTCTCTGGCGATGTGGCTTCCTGGCGGCGTTTTAGCCGCACGGTCGTCGGATGGCGCTTGGCCTGCGTGGAGATCATTGGACGGCGCTTTGGCGCCGTGCTCTTCAACTGGGGCTCTAGGCTGAAGGCAGTAACTGCGCTGGGTAGAGACGAGTGGTTGGAGCCCTTGGACAGGCATGCGGAGGATTCCGGTGGGAAGCGAGCTGGCCAGCCTCGGAGGGTTTTCGGCTTGGATTGGACAAAGACCTTTAGAAAAATCTGCTTTGACAAATTTGTACTTCCTTAAATCTAGGACATGATTAATTAACTCGATCAAAGAAAATGCATTCGTAGGAATATCATGGTTAACAATGTCTTTGTCCAATCCCAACCGAAAACACACTCTGAGGCACTTATCTGGCCAGCTCACCTCGGTGGTGAGTTGTAAGAACTCCACCACATACCTCTCCAACGTCCGGCCACTCTGCCGCAGACACATAAGCCTACCTTCAGTCATGATGGTCGTTTGTTGGTCCGTTTTGCTGTTCTTCGGTCAATCCTACTGTTACGGATGCCATGCAGGGAGGGAGAACGAGGGAGTCTTGGAGTATCAAAAACAATAATACTTTACTAAACAAAACTCAGGAACAAATAAACAAGGATTGTAACATTTAGAATCGTGGGTAACATTTAACAGGGGTAACATATGAAGACTGACACTGAAACTTAGAAAAACAGACATTAAATACTATACATAACGAGGGGAGAACTAAAGACACCTAGGAAAACAAAACAGGAATACAGAGAAACGCAACTAAATACAGACAGACTACATAACACACTTACACATACAAAAATTTATATTTTTATTCATGTCTATATCCTGAAGGTTATTACAGAAGGATTTGCTCATATATAATTTGCTTTATTATGTACTTTTTAATCCTCCCAAAACTGTGAAAATATAGTGTTCTAAACATATCTGTCCGTTCTAAGAATTGTAATCAAATTAGTGTGTATGTAATTAAATAATGGCTCATTTGCATATCTAAACCTAATATTTTAGAAAACTTGTAATACAAACATTTTTTTTACATGTATCAGTGTAATCAATCAGCTTGTTTAAGTAGGGCGATAACTGTTTTTTTTTCTTTTCCTATTTATCTGCTGTGTCTCAACTTAAATCTCCTCACCTAAAATGTCCTCCACCTAAATGTGACTTTGTAAAGTATTGAGGAAGTTTCCTCTCTTCTTGTATGAATTCTTAAACCTTATTCAGATTTATAATGGTGTCTCAAGAATGGTCAGATGATATTCAATGAGGAGCTTATTCAGTGTCACATATGCGGCAGACAGTCAGTATGTAGCAGGTAGAGTCCTTCACACAGCACGAAAGTCACCGTTGTCGCTTATTTAATACATAATCGTTTCTCAGTGGGTGTGAAGATAGGACGTCAGCTCTCCATTTGCAGATAGGAAAAGCAGGCAGGTTAGAGAGAGCGGTGTGAATATGGACAGGAAGATAACTATGCACTTAGGATGTCTATGAGGAAGATTGCGTCCTAAACCGGTGGTGGTGGGGAAGGGATGTAATTGACCAGTAATCATTTTGTGTTGTCAGTGGGCTAGTCTAGCTTTTTTTTTTTTTTTTTGGAAGGACTGGTGGATGTAGGTTTATAGACTGATAGTGAAATCCATGTCTGTTCAATTCTGCCCTAGCACTTAATTTGGTAGAAGCGCTGGATTTTATCTCTCATCATGACCTTCCGCATACTCACTGTGTCAGGGGTTAGTCCAGAGGAAACGCTGGAGATGGATCATCCCGGCAGGGGTTTAAGCAGAAAACATGGTGCTTGAGGAGATATCATACCGGGAGATGCTACAGAGAGGTCTACTCTCGCTCTCCAGCTGTCGCTCAAAGCAAACTATGGCCAATCACAGTAGGCAGGCGGGCAGGCAGACGGGCGAAGGAGTGCGACTATAGTTAGAACACAGGAAGTCCTTTGTGTTTTAACATTGCTGCTGACATTTTCAGTTTTGGAACACAGTTCAGATATTGCTGGAATCATGCTCTTTCACTCAATTATTTTTTTTTTCTTTAAATATATATGTATATATATATATATATATATATATATATATATATATATTTTCTGAGTGACTCTTTCATTTACATCACTAAACTCCAGCTTGTTCTGACTGTACTTCCGCAATGAAGAGCGAGTGCGTGAGCATGGTTACCAGATTGCTTCAAATAAGCAAAACACCGGGCAGAAAATGTATCCTTGTAACAACACTCTGATTCGAAGATTTGATATCTGGCAACCACACACATGAACGCTCACATAGTAGAGGCATGCAGAGCACGCTACGATATGTTTCTACTTTTTGGACGAAAACAAACAGAGGTTTTTAGTAAAGTTTTTATTTTGTAAAATACATAGTCTCGTCTCTTTTTTTTGTTTGCTTGACGAAAAAAAAAAAATGCATGACAAGATTTTCCTTATATATTCCGTTAACGAAATTAACACTAACTGCTTAAGCTTTGTAGAATGTTATTCAAAACATTACAACTTAGTTGAATAAAATGCCATACACTGACATATCCAGGCTATTTTGTTTAGTTGTAAGCAAGAATTACTGGCAAAATAGCAGGGTGATGTCTTTTGAGTAGCACAGTTGGCATGTCCGCTGCTGTCCTTGTTGGTCTGGGTTGGATGTGAAATGTTTAGAACCACTGGAAGCCATCAGAGTATGTTAGTGTGGATAGTGCTGCTCTCTACCCACTGCCCAGGACCGGTCATGGCCACCAACACAACACACTAAGATCTGCCGGGCCGGGACATGGGGGGCTGACAGGAAGCATTAGACAGGAAGGGAATCTAATGCTACTACACCTCTGCATGCAGTCATCCCTGCTACATGATCACAGCTCACCGCACAACAACAAATGACGAAACACAAAGGCAAAAGCTGTATTTTTTTTTTTTTTTCTGATATTTTCAGAATTTTCAGGTTTAGAAAACATATCTATATATAACTTCTCAGATTTTTTCATCTCTTTCAGTATTATATATACAGTATGCAAATGCCGTTTTTGTTTTTTACCCAAAGCAATGTCAAACTTTAATTTATGGTACAGTTCTCACTATTAGCAAACAATTAACTTTGACTTTCAACTCAATAAACTCCTAATTTGCTGCTAATTAATAGTTAATAAGGTAGTTGTCAAGTTTAGGTATTGTGCTCTATCATGTGCTCTATAAGTATTAATAAATGGCCAATGCCAGTAATATGCATGCTAATAAGCAACTAGTTAATAGTGAAAATTGTGAATAATGTTATTATTGCAGCTACAAGTCACTAGAGAAACCTTTGAATAATATAACACAATCCTTTAACAAAGCTAAACCCACTGAAGCAGGAGGTACCTCTCTTACAGGAAGTACCACCCAGAGGTGCCTCTTCTTATTCCATTGTGGGGGGACCGTGAGGTTTTATGGTAGCTCCTGATGAGCAGACAGTCAGTACCCTCCCATCTCTCCAGCTGCACACATCTCAGAGAGCGTTTAAAACAACAAAGCAGCGATGGGCTGCAGCTTCATCCGCAGGAGAGAGAGACGCCTCTTCCCTTCCTGCCTTTGAAGCATCCAAGGAGTCATTTAATCAATTATTAATCAAAGTGGCGTGTGGAACCCAAAGACACTCACTTATGCTGTAGATGCTGTAAGGGGCTTCAGAGAGAAGATTTCAGTGTGCCATCATTGAGGTGTCTCTGGTTTTAATAAGGTGGTTTAAGGTACACGTGCACTCAGTGAAAGGTTCCTTTTAAGGTTGAGTTCTACAGTGGGAACACGACATGCCTGACTAGCGCAGATTAATGGGGTGTAAATGAGGATCTAGGTGTTGGAGCGCTGCAGAGTGAGAAGTCAAGAGCGGCTACAAAGCCTCGGGGGAAGAGGATGTCTTACACACAGAGGAGGATGCTTTTGTCAATTAACGCAATGCTCAATGCACACGCTAAGCTTGATAGCCATGAGGAATTCAATTATGAAAGCTTAAACGCCAGTAATTAAGGCTGTGTATCTTCAAATTGCTTTTTTTGCATCACTCAGCAGAAGTACTCATTCCAGATTAAAACTGTACTGTTTCTTAACATATGGTTATGCACATTTGTACATCTGTCCAGTTAATTTGGATAGAAAAGCTCAGATAATTTGGTCTTGGATTGAGCACAGTCTGAGACATAGTTGTGATTGTTTCTAAAAATTTTACAGGAAACAGCTTGAAATGACTGGTGTCTTTTTCTCAGGAGAAACATCTGAGAAGAAGGAGACTTGTTAAAGGTGATGGTAACACTTAATTTTAATAGTCCACTTTAGACATTCTACTAACAGTAAGTGACTTTGCAACTACATGTCAACTTGCAGTCATTAGAGTATTAGTTGACTGTCTGCTTAATAACTTTTAACACTATATTTGATGGGTCCACAACACACAACATACTGAGTATCAGAAACTTTGCAAGTATATGTCAACTTATTCTACTAACCATAAACCTACCCAGTCTACTCTGAGAATTAGTAGACATGTAGTTGGAAATTAATGAGATTTAATTGACATGTAGTTGACATGTAGTTACAAAGTAAGTGAAAGGTATTCATAAGGTGCAACCAATGTGATTTTTTCCTTTATGTTTATACTTTCTCGTATTCTAAAACACAAAGCATTGACATGCGTTTAGGGCACAAACCTTCAGTGCCTTGTGAAAGTATTCATACCCCTTATTCTTTTTTGTTATGTTGGTACCTTATGTTAAATTATTATTATTTTTTTTTTCCACATTAATCTACACTGCATACACCATAATCGTACAGAATTTTACTGAAGAGATTAGAAACAGGTTTGTGCCAAGCCACACATCTGTGGAAGAGTTCAGAAGAAAATTCTGCTTCAGTGAAGGGTCACATCAGTCTTTGTTAATTTTAATAGAGGAAGTTTAAAACAACCAGGACTCTTCCTTGATCTAGCCTTGTGGCCAAACTGAGCAACTGATGGAGAAGGGCTTCGGTTACACTGGTGACCAACAACCTGATGGTCGATAGAAGACATCTAAAGAAAAATGAACATCACTGCAACACTTCATCAATTTGGGTTTTATGGCGGTGTGGCAAGACTTGATTCTTTCCTCAGTTAAGACACATGAAAAAATACTTCAACTTAGCAAAAAAGCACCTTAAGGACCCTCAGACTTTGAGAAACAAGATCCTCTGGTCAGATGAACCCTTAATGCTAAGCATCATGTTTGAAGAAAACTACCTGCAGAGTACCATCCCAAAAGAAAAGTGTGCTGGTAGCAGCCTCACGCTGTGGGGCCAGCCCGATCTCATGAATGTACATATAAATAGTATGCCAAATAAAAAACGAAAACTTGTGGTATTTATACAAAATATGATATGCAGTTTTTGCGTACATATGACATGCATCTACCCCACAACCCTAATCCTACCCATTGCGTAGCATAAACATGCCAAAGTCCAGTTTTGCGTATCTATACCACAGGTTTTCACTTTTATTCGACTTACTATTTATACGCACATTCATGAGATCAGGTTGGGGGGCTGTTTTTCAGTGGCAGGGACTGAGGGACTCATCAGAGTAGAAGGAGCAAAATATAGAGAGAGCCTTAAAGGAAACCCAGTCCAGAGCATTCAGGTTCACCTTCCAACAGGACAATGACTCTAAGCACACAGCAAGAGTGGCTTAAAGAAAACTCTGTGAATGTCCTTGAGTGGCCCAGTCACAACCTGGTATTAAACCCAAGCAAATATTTTTGGAGAAACCTGGACATGTGCATCTGCCCCCATTCAATCTGACAGAGCTTGAGAGTTGAGAATTGTCATTTACTCTTAGTTTAGGAGGAATAATTAACAGAACATCTCAATTGTTTCAACAATACTGTGTCATTTAAACAGTCTTCAAAAGTTATAGTATAATTTTGCTGACATCCTGTTATGGAGCGATGTAAACTACATTGCACACAGCAACAGTGGACCTGCAGAGCACAGGGGCGATGAATGAAAAGCTGTGAAAAAGTGTTTATCAATGCATTGGCATTACTCCCCAGGCCCACAGGAGCACAAAGGGAGTTAGTTCATTTGATAGAATTGATTCCGGGGGTCACTTTATGGGGCATGAATCCCTCAATTCCATTTATGAATAAAAATGGCGCCTCTTGCAACTCAATCCAAGCATTCCATAAAAAATTCATCTGTTTTCTTTCAGATTTTTTTCCGCCATTCTGTCAGTCTTTTAGTGTTAGACAAATTGAAGTGCGCGCTCAGAGGGAGGCCAGCAGTAAGCGGAGAATCCATTTGCCCAGTCTATCCGTCGGTAGAGAGCAGAGAGTCGACGTTCAAAGACGGCAGCCACAATACAGGTGACACCGGGTCAGTCTCTCTTCCTGTCCATCACCTGCATGATGGGATTGTTCTCAGTGGAGGAGAAGCTCTGTGAAGCTCAGGCTCTTTCTGTGATGGTCATATCTTCTGATTGATGGCTTCATGGCTAGGGCCAATGTGGCCTTTTTAAATAATTTATGTTGCAATTGCTGTGGACAAACTGCTTTATAACAGGAGTTGTTATTTTCACATTGACTCCACAATCAATAGTTTAAAAGACATCAGACCTGGACTAATGAACTTCTTAACAAGCTCTCTGGGGGCTAAAAATAATTACTCTTCAGCCACTGACCACCAAGAGGACAAATCTATTCTCATCTTCCAACATAAAACCTGTGAGCATTGGAACATAGGCAAGTTAAACTGATTGATTGATTGATTGACTGATAGATTTGTTTTGAAACCATTTTACTTCTTATTTTCCTAAGTTCTATCTAGCCATCCATCCCCAAAAGGCTATATTGCATCATACTTCTGTAAAACTGTGCTTTCACAGCAAATGGAGACAGTGTGAACTCAACACATATCTACAAGTAATGCATGTAAGTTCACATGAGTCATATTCTTCCCAACAGAAAAGTACAGTGTTTTGTGATATGCTCGGATTTTCATTTTGCGATAAGAATGGTGTCACAGACAGGCAAATTTTTCTCTGTGCAGCCGTACAGTAGTCCTGAACCTCGTAAATCAAACCCTGTATTCGCCCTGCTTTTAACCAAGTGACAAATTGGCCAAACAATACTGCTTGAATTCTTATTAAGCTTGATTAATTCATATCATTAGTTAATCACACAACAGCTCATAAAATATAGTAAATTAATTTCTATAATGTGATTAATTCGTGAAACACTTGAATTAACATCAATAAATCAATTGGTGAATCAATTACATTACCATTTTTAAATACAAAGTTAATAGTGTGCTTTAACTAGTGCTGTAGAAGTGATCATCTATCATGCAATGTTAGAGGGCCAGAAGGAGCAACTCAAATGTTCAATGATCTGAAGGCTTTACTGCAGTCTTTCAATGGGTCAGAGCATATTGGAGTCTGGAAGTCTGTGCTCCTCCTAAAGTGGTGAACAAACACTTTTACTCACTTTTAGCTTCATGGGAAAATAGTATGAATCAATTATGTTTATTGTCCAAAATTCAATATGCAAGTCAATAGACTTCTCAAACTCCTGCTTGCATAGGAGAATGGATGCATTTTCACATTATAAGTTCTAAATTAGTCTAGTTAAACTGTGATAAAGTTGTCAATCAGATGATGTCAATGCAGATTTTTTGTTATTATTCAACACACTGTTGACACTATTTTCCTATTTAACACTGTAAAGTTGCTGACACAACCTGTATTGTTAAAAGTGCTAAATAAATAATGGTGACTTTACTTCAAAACAAAAATGCAGGATGCTATGTTCATCAAATGTGAATGGTTAAAAAGAGTGGTTATGTGAGGAAAAAAAAGGTTTAAAGTACACATTTAAATTTTTGTACTAGTATCTTCCACATCTTATGAAGCCAGACAACATTACATTTAATCAATCAATCACTTTTATTTATATAGCGCTTTTAACAATACAGATTGTAGCAAAGCACTGAACATTATCAAAT
>JAUMHE010000330.1:180165-192852 GCA_032359235.1 Enteromius mattozi
TCCACGTCTCCTGATGTACTGGCCTGTCTCCTGGTAGCGCCTCCATGCTCTGGACACTACGCTGACAGACACAGCATGTGCCATCCTGGATGAGCTGAACTACCTGAGCCACTTGTGTGCCACAATTTCAATATTTATTTTATTTTTTTTTTTAGTGGAAGGACTGCATTTAATGAACTTCAAAACAGTAACATTTCAATACATATATTTTTGGATTTTAATATTTTTTTATTGTGTGGTACTGTAACCGTTTTATAAAAGATTATAAATGATTACTACGGCTAAAGAAATATTAGGCTATATATTCTTGAGTGGGACAAAATTGGGTGCAAAAATGAGGGAAAAAAAACCTTGAACTTAGACAAATTAAATTGCATATATCAATTTTATATGTACTAAGCTACTGAGCTATGCTTTGATACAACCTCCCAACCTTTCTCTTTTAACAAAATGTGCTTTTTACCTTGGACTGCGTACTGTTATATAGTTTCAACTTTATCTTTAACAGCATTCAAGATGTTTCACATTTCAAAACACATTCTCATATTAGCAAGACAGATTACACTTGATTTTATTACATTTTAATAAATGTCTGACAGTGTTGACAAAAAGTGGGGACGCAACTTTAAAATCTTCTGAAATACTCATTAAAAACCAACCCTGTTTTGATAGGAGATATTATTAAGTGTTGCTTATGATAAAACAAGCTCTTTTCATCATTCAAAAATATTTTTATCCATTTTATAGCATATGAATGATTGAACCCTTCTCTCTGTAAATTATTACTGTAAAACTGAAAATATTTTTATTTTTAAATCTAATAGCAATTACACTTGCAGGACCTGCTTTGTCCCATGTCTCAAGAGTGTATATATATATATATATATATATATATATATATATATATATATATGTATTCAGTGAGGCAAATAAGTATTTGATACACTTCAGATTTTTCAAGTTTTCCCACTTACAAAGAATGGAGCACCTGTTTGAACTTATTGATAAAAGACACCTGTCCACACACTCAATCAATCAATCAGACTCCAACTATGGGCAAGACCAAAGAGCTGTCTAAGCATGCACTAGGGACAAAATTGTAGACCTGCACAAGGCTGGGATGGGTTACAGGACAATAGGCAGACAGCTTGGTAAGAGGGCAACTGTTGGTGCAATTATTAGAAAATGGAAGAAATTCAAGATGACAATCAGTCTCTCTCGGACTGGGGCTCCATGCAAGATCTTGCCTCGTGGAGTATCAATGATCCTGAGGAAAAAAAAAAGTTAAAAAAAGCACGCACATGTCCAGGGCAGGCCCGTCTGAAGTTTGCCAATGACCATCTGGATGATCCAAAGGAGGCATGGGAGAAGGTCATGTGGTCAGATGAGACCAAAATAGAACTTTTTGGTATAAACTCCACTCGCTGTGTTTGGAGGGAGAAGAAGGATGAGTACAATCCCAAGAACACCATCCCTACTGTGTAGCATGGGGGTGGAACCATCATGCTTTGGGGGTGCTTTTCTGTAAAGGGGACAGGATGACTGCACTGTATTGAGGGGAGGATGGATGCAACAACCTCTAACCTCAGTAAGAGCATTGAAGATGAGTCATGGCTGGGTCTTTCAGTGTAATGACCCCAGACACACAGCCAGAGCAACTAATGAGTGGCTCTGTAAGAAGAATTTCAAGGTCCTGGAGTGACCTAGCTCCAGACCTGAACCCAATAGAAAATCTATGGAGGGAGCTGAAACTCTGTGTTGCCCAGCGACAGCCCCAAAACCTGAAAGATCTGAAGAAGACCTGTGTATGTAGGATGCAGTATGCTGCTGCAGTGTGTGCAAACCTGGTCAAGAACTACAGGAAACGTCTGACCACTGTAATTGTAAACAAAGGTTTCTGTGCCAAATATTAAGTTCTATTTTTATATTGTATCAAATACTTATTTTATGCAATAAAATGGAAATAATTATATAATAATAATTATTTAACCATCATGTGATTTTCTGGATTTTTTTTTTTAGATTCTGTCTCTCACAGTTGAGGTGTACCTACGATGAAGAATGCAGATCTCTCCATTCTTTGTAAGTGGGAAAACTTCAAATACTTATTTGCCCCACTGTATATATATATATGTATGTAGTCAATATTTCTTTAGCCGTAGAAATCAACGGTTGTTTTTAAAAGGCTCTGGTATTTGCATTATCAATTATTTCCCAGTATATTGCAGTTTAAAAGTGTGAGGTCAGCAAAAATTGAAAGGAAATAATACTTTTAATAAACCAATGCATTTTAGTACAGTACTAAAACAAAAACTATGTAGCATATTTTAGAATGAAATGAATGAAAGCATATTTTATGACTGAAAGTTTCATTTTAATAAATGCTACAGGAAGATTAAAAAAGGTCAATTTAGACATTATAGTAATTATTTGCCATGCAGAATTACTTTAAAACTATTGTCTAATTGTGAGTTGTGTCATTGAATTTTTCTTGTTTTAGTTATATTGTTTGGCCGTTAACGTTTCTAATCTGCAAATGTAACATCAGTTTTTTGCTGAGGTTTGCTAACTGACCGCATCATATTAATGAGAGTCTTGTCTTTTCTCACGAGGGTTCACTGTGGCCACTAGAGACTCAGTTTATCTAGGCCGAGAGAGAACACAATGACCCTTACTGTACCAATTAATTACAGCAGATAATTAGAATTTTGCTGAAGTTAACACAGAACATACGTCGGTTTTCTGATTTATTGTTGGTAAAGCCAAAGACATTTACAAATGTGTTATAATTGATCAGAAGACAGACAAAGCATTAGATTCAGCGTTTGCTAATTGAGCGCACCATTCATCTGCCTAACGGCTGAATCTTCAGTCGTGCTGCGGCCCAGAAACCAAACCCCTGTAAACATGTTTGTGAGCTGAATGGAAAGTGGGTTGCCGACACAATAGCTGCCTGGACGACACACTGACCAATACACTGCCTGCATAGTGCATGACATCATAGCGTATGAGCTCAGCAAACTGTTTGTTTGGATGGTTGCAGTTTTCTGTTTATGCAGGTTTTATTCTTAAAAAAAAAATGCTTTGCAATGGATGCAGTGAATATTTTGGTGCCGCATGCATTCCAGCATATACAGTAGGTATCATGATCTTCTAAAAAATACGTTGCTTTTCTTGAATCATAAAGTTTTGCATTTTGAACTTCATTCTTCCCAAATTCTGCAAAAGTGGTTGCTTTTTACAGTACTTTTTATATGATTAGCTCATCATCCAGCTGTTTGTAAGTGTTATATTGCACCTATGCTTGTGCTGGGATTGGTTGTGTGTGCACACTGCTTCCTCTCTGAAGCGCTCACACAGGAACTTATCAAATTCTAGTGAATTATTAACCTCAGGACAGCTAGGAAGCTTTGAAAATCACTTCGGATATGTCAGAAACCAGCTATGGCAGGTAGGTCTTCTCTAAATGATTGTTTTAACTGGTTAAAAAAAAATAGAATAGAAAAAAAGGCATTAGCGCAGTCCAAGGCCATGAAGGTAGAGATGATTACAGGTGATGTAGAGTGATCACGTGTGCTGTGATCGGTTATCTGATAATCTACAGAACAGCATCTACACAGCTTGAGCTCGTGTACGCTTACAATTAGACCGAACAGATCCATTATTTCATATATACTGATTATATAATAAAAGATAGATAATAAAGATGGAATGTAAAGGTTTATTCAATATTATTCAATATTCTTACAGGACATGCCAATGGAAAAACCGATGTGGTCCAAAGCAGGTAAGAAACATCACCTCAAGCATTTCAGAAAAATTATTTGTATTGACATCATGTGACCTAAGAGAACTTAAAGGGAAAATAAAGTGATATTACACCATATTAGCTATAAATAGTGTTCAAATTGAATAAGATTTCATAATTTCATCATTTCTTTAGACTATATATATATTATATATTAAAGTGTGTGTATATATATATATATATATATATATATATATATATAAGTGCTGTCAAATGATTAATCATGGTTAATCGCATTCAAAATAACAGTTTTGTTTACACAATTTATGTGTGTGCACTGCTTTCATTTATTATGTGTATATAAATACGCACGCACACATAAAGCATATATTTAGAAAAGATTTGCATGTATATATTTGTATTTATAAAATGTATATTACATATAAATATATGTAATATATCATGTATAAATGTAACATATTTTCTTAAATATATACGTGCACGTGTGTGTATTTATATACACATAATTAATAAACAAAGCACAACCACAGATACTATGTAAAAAAAAAAATTTGTATTGTGAATGCAATTAATCATGATTAATCATTCCACAACACTAATGTGTGTGTATATATATATATATACTTTGCTTCTCCTACATTAGCTCAGCCTGCCAAGATTTAAGTTTATTTTCATATGGTGTGGTAAACAGAAATGGCTCTTGACTGGCGTGATGCATATAATTTGATCTGTATGTCAGCGGCTAAAATGATACTGAATGTTTATTGCAGTGTCCAATTAAAGCTCATGATAAGTGTGTGTGTAGTTTCTCAGGGTGCTAACTAACCCTGAGACGTGTGTGTGTGTGTGTGTTTTACCCTGTGCCCAGAGGGCTGGATAACTCTGAGGAAATACAGAGGACAGAGTTTTATCATCTCCATGGCAGGATATGGTGAGAGAGAGAGAGAGAGTGTGATGTTTCTTCACTGTGGTGATGTTTAAAATGCATCACACACCGCTGAAGAACATACATCTCTGCGCTGCAGACTGATAGCAGAAGTTTGCATGTCAGTGGTTGCTTTCAAATCACCGCTTTGAATTGAAATCTAATCACATCTAGCTAGCATCATTTTTTAGCAACCAAAAAAATCAAGAGCTGTTGTGCTGTGCTAAAGTCGACGCCCCTTAATTAAAGTACTCTGCTAAATCTGATTTAATTATCAAAGAATCCTAAAAAAATTGAGCAGCAAATCGGTATATTAGAATGATTTCTGAAGGATTGTGTGACACTGAAGACTAAGTAATGATGCTGAAAATCACAGGAATAAATTAGATTTTAACATACTGTACGTGATCCTGGCTGTGCAAACCCAGTTAAAGAATCAAAAAATCATCCTTCATAAAGTAAAGAACTTTTTTTTTTTTTAAATATAACCTTGATATCTTTAATATTAACTGCATAAGTCCATGTCAAAGACTGAAATTATAGTGAAATTAATGATTAAAATCAAGATACTTCTTTAAATAAAAAAAGAAAAACAGTAGTGTTCAGTTGAACATTTTCAAAATTACTGTATTCATTTTACTACACAATACAGCTCGAAAAATAAATGTTTTGATAGCCAATGTTTACATGAAGTGTTAGGTGGTTACAGCCTGTACTTGTAATTCTGTATTTACTAGTTGTATTCTAAGGGCTCGTTCACACTAGCTTCATAGCCAGTAAAGTTGTGCTTTTGGTCTCAGTTAGTGTGGATCGATCTGTAAGCAGTCATACAGAAAGTTAGAGGTCATGCTTGTAAACCCAGAGTTTACTGGTGGACAGCTCAGTCTGTCACATTCCCGTAATAGGATTAGAGTGGACAGGACTCTGTACCTTTGCCCTGAATGAAGTCAATGTGTGAGAGGGGAGCTTAGAAAATGAGATTATGTTGTAAGAGCTTCTTTCTCTCTGCCTGTGCTGCCAACTCTCATTTCACTTACACGCTCACATGACCAGTTCTGCCAGAAACCAACTCTGTCTATCCATTCCTCGGCTTTGTGTTGTTGCTGTGTTGCAGTGGTAATGTAAACCCATCAGCCTCCGTGTGTGGTGTCTGCTTTCCTCTGCCACACGTTCCCCTCACACTGAGAGAGAGCATTAGGCCGTTGTCATGAGGTTGCTAAGGTGGTCTTAGTGATGGTGGTTTTTAGTGTACTAGTTATGCAGTTGCTAGGTTAGGTTGCTATCTTAGGTTGTTCCTATGGTATTTTTAAAAGAACTTCTGGCTATTTTGAAATTATCTTTAAATTAAACAAAATGTCATTGCAGGAAGTTAAACTTGTAAAGCCTGACATATGATTTTATTTTATTTTATTATTTTGTTAAAATGGTCAGGAATGAGCAATTTCCAAGTAAAACTGATCATGCAGACCAAGCCATAAAAGTCAGCCCGATCTTATAGCAATTGGTACATGTTTTACGAGGTGGCTAATTCGTACGAATCCGTACGACCTCACTAAATCGTACATGTTTTACAAGTTACTACTAAATTTACTTTAAAATGATTATCCCTGTACAGCTTTGACCAACTATTGCTTTATTTTGGCTGAGCTTTCAATGTTGTTACGGCAAAGGATGAGACTGATTGGTTGTTTCTTGTCACATGACCCACAGTGTGCTTGTTTTTTATCTTGATGTAGCGCAAACATGCATGGGAAAAAACGAGCGCATCGCACCGCGTGCGGGTTGCAAATGCGGCGCTTCCATTATGAGCGTGCAGACCGAGGGAAAAAACATAAAAATGGCTACAACTAGGCAACTATTTGTCCTATCAAAAATAAAATCACTGTGTCTTGGTCGAAAGTGCCACAAGTGTCAATGGGGACATTTGCGTATCTCAAAAAAAACATTTGCCAATGAAGTTTGAACACCTATAAGAAAAGGTTAACAGAGGTCGATTGGAAGGAAACTCTGTGGGCCTGTTTGACTCATGGCCCCAAAGGTCTGTGAGAAAGTTGAAAGAAATCGACCACTGGGGGGGACGCTATCACGTTTTTTGAGGTTGTAGAACGATTGTACATTGCTCAGTTTTCCGGACATACACGCGATATTTGTATTGTATCGAATTCGACCTCCTTGTTCTGAGTAACTTTGCTGCTAGAAGCACTGCTGTTGAATCAAACCATTTTTAAATAATTTTTTAAATAATGTGAAAAACCTACTTTTGCAAACTATTCCTAGATTTTCCACTCACTCTAGGAAAAAAAACATCGCAGTGCAATTTTTTGTACTCTCGAGGTCAATATTTATAAAAAAACATGTTGAAATGTACCCTTTGGGATGCTATAACGGGGTCGTTTAGAAAAGAGGCCTGACCAAATATATCCAAAAGCCTATAAAGCCTAAACAAAAACTCAAAACACGTAACCACAGTTGGCACTATAACAGTCATACATTTTATTAAACATCCTATTTTTTTGGTAAATCACCTATATTTGTCATGGAATAGTATATTGAAAATGTGCATATTTGTTTTTTGTTGTCATATTTCATACATGAGGGGTTTTTTTTCTCCACTAGTTTACACACATGAAGTATCAGTAACCTAAATCAATATTTAATAAATGTTTTGATAGTGTATGACAAGCCCCCCACACCCAAGTGTTTTGAGCAGTAGCATTATATAAATTATATAACATAAAATTATTAAAAGTAAATTAGAAGTTAGAATAAATAAACATAGGTATTTTTCCTGTTTTCCTAAAGTACATTTGAGCAAAATGAAAAAGAAGGACTTAATATGTTTACCGGAGTAATATTTTGTTATCTATACATTTGTTTTGTGTGCTTTGTCCACCATGCACACACAGTATGGTGTGATATAGCAAGAATAAAGGGCTCATACTGAAAGAAGAAAAAATAATCACGTCAGTTTTATTCAGAGGAAAAATATGCAATTTGGTGCTGCTGTTGTTATTCATATGGCCAAAATATTAAACAGTATAACAGATTTCTTAAGTACATGATATCTCTCTATAACGTATCTCATATATCTATATCTCCAATAATATGTCTTAGTAAGGTATTTAAAGTTAGCTTTAAAGTTAGTTTTACTTAATTTTATGATCTAAGTTAAGTTGTTTCAACTAAACAAGCCTGATGATCATATTTGATACTCACATTATTTTTTTTCTAAAAATGGTGCATGCGTAATAAGTTAAACAAATGTTTCTCTTGAAATACATTTTATGTTTCATAAAAATCAATAAACACACATACACACAAGTGCAAAATATTAAAAAGGCCTTGAACTTAATTGAATGAAAATGATGACAGGAAGAAAATTACAACAGGTCTTTCATTTTCATTCAATGCACACATCGAATATTATACAGTAGGCTTAATACTTTATAATACGATGACTATTTAGGCAGTGTATTGTGAATAGAGAATATGATCTGTGTGTATTTGGACAGATGTTAGACTGGCACATGCGCTAGGAGAGAATGAGAGTCTGTTTTTTTTCACTCAGGTCCTGCTTCGCTGGTCTCCTGTTCTCAGGAGAATATGAGCCATAGCAACACAGTCTCTGTTCATGATCGTAGCATTACCACCTCAGGCTAACACACAAAGAGCTTGCATCTTTCTGTTTGTACATTTAAACACATTTACACTTTTCTGTGACCATAAAGGTTTAAATCCTGTTTTCATATTTCTGAGCCTGTCTGAGGGAGCTTTGTATTGAAACATGTATAGGTTATCTATTCTGTCTCATAGTTTATGGCATTCAGCTCATTTAATTATTAACAATCCTTCTATATTCAAATAATCAGGTATTATTACTGAGTGAATGGACTCAAGAAGTCATCACCTGTTACCTGTGAGCACATAATCTGTGAATGTAAGCTGTTTCTGCATATCAAAATATTATGGGAGTTGTTTGAGTCACATGACCGACACAATTCATAAACAGTTCCCTCCTCCTCACCTGGTAGTGTTTGTAGAACTGCATGTCTTCCATATAAAGCTCTTTTATGACTAGTTCCATCTGTCTAATGAATATTTAAAACAAGATCATATTACACATTACAACCTAATGAATAATTCAGAGAGGCTGATTAGAATGATTTAGGCTTGTAGCATTGACAAACCCTCACATACATACAGCAACTTGTTAGGAAGGTCTATGAAACAGGTATGTTCTTTGTTATTTTTATTATTTCAGATGGATTTGCATATTTATTATTCATAAATATGTATATTATCAAGTAATCATGAAAACTTTTTCCCTGCACTTTTGAATATGAAGAGAAAACCTGTTGGAATCACTTGTTTTATTATATTGATATCGCTGATCTTTTGTACTGGATTTGAATGTGGTATCTGAGGGGAGAGTTATGGTTATGGTAATGTAATAAAGTTTTGCATGACGAATAATATTAATATAAACAAAAGATCTGCTGAAGGATTTTATTTATTTCGGTTTTTTTTCAGTCTTTGAAAGCATGTGATTATTAAATATGAGATGTAAGTGTTGAATGCTACTCTGTAATTTAGCAGTCTGAAGTATATATGAGTTAAATGAGTTGTGGCTATCTGTCTGTGTGGAGAGGTGAGGAGCTGTCAGAGATGGTGAAAGTTAATCTGGAGAAGAGCAGATCAGATGATACCGACAGGCAATTCAACTCCTACACTGACAGATGCTTCAGAGACTCTAAACACGTTTGGGCAGCATTATTAAACCATCCATGCTGACTTACAAACATCTCACTGCTGAACACTGCTGTCTTTTTGGTCAAACTATATGATATAAAACTTCAAAGCAGCATTCAGTTAATGAACATGGGGTGTGTTTTCTGCTGCGTTGTAATATTACAGTGTTGGACAAATTTCTGAAGTTAGGAATGTCTTTCTTTCGATTCATGAGTGTGAAAATAAACAGAGCTTTCAGCAGGATGCTAATCTGGAAACTGTATTGAAGTAAATTATAGTGAAATGAAATTGTCGTTGAGGTAGACTGTAGGATTCTTGAAAAATAAGCAGCTTTCCACTTAAATATTGAACTACACTACCAGTCAAACGTTCAGAATAATTCATGTTTTTGTCTCATAAGCTCTCTGAATTTACAAGTGTACCTCGGAACAGAAGCTGTTTTACCAAAAGCTGTAAAACCAAATATTTGTTTGATTTAGTTAATAGAAGTTAATTGATAAATTAAACCTGTTTATGGCATTATTTTTTTGAAAGCATCCTCATTTTACAAAATTTTTACATTTTTACACAAATTTTGAACAGTACTGTAGCTTTGCAGGTAGGTTTTTATTTCTTCATCTTGGAGACATTGGCACAGTTCTTCTGGATTTGGTCTGTCTCAGTTTGTTCTGTTACTTCATGTCATTCCAGACAGACTGGAATATATAATTATTTTTGTTTTTTAAAAAGAAAACATTCAAATTGTAATAATTTGTCAAAACTATGATGAGCACAAGAGACTAAATAATCTAGCAAACAAAAGAAATGATTCCGAACTTTGACTTTTGACTTAAATTATTAAATAGTTTAAATTATTCATTAGGATTCCCATAACTGATAATAATTCTGATCATTTTGATTAGTAGTGCATTAATTTTTGGCAGCCTCAATTCAAATTAATTTCAAAAGTAAATTCAATTGTGATTTAAAAAGACATTTTAATTGAAAATTGAGCAGTACAAATAAAACATAGTATTGAAATTATTATAAGATTGAAGTCTGTTCTGTTGTCCTTGTGTGGCAAATGTGTTTCTTCCTAAAAAATGACATTAGTCAGAATTCAGCTGTGCTCTCTACCTTTCCAGAAAATAGATGAGAGGTATGAAATATCCATCTCACATGGCACCGTCGAAGCATCCATCGCTCTAATCGCTCATGCTATTCATACTTCTGTGTGTGCACGGCTCAGAGCCCCACAGGAAGAACACCATTTACCTTTTCCACTTCAACGTGACCTCAAAATAAATGCTTCCCTCCCTCAGGAGTCTGAATGAGTGGCAAAATTCATCACATGTCTCTGATACATTAGACTCGGTAGAGCCATTAGCATTAGCCAAAAAAAAAAAAAGTCTTGTGAAGGTGAATATGAAATGCATGCATCTAAAAATATTCTGCAATGTGTAGATGATTGGTAAGAATCATTAAATGAGCACAACACCATTATGCTTGCTTGTAGTCTACTTTATGTTATTGCATATACTCTTAATTTGTTTGCGATGGTATTTTGGCACTGAATCCATTCCTCTGTTCTGAACTAAACCTGAGAATCAGAACACATTTTGGGCCTCGTTTATCATCACCCTGCAGTGAGGACAGACATCGGTCCCCTGATATTAAGGTCCCTGTCTGTGGTATCTCTCTCTATACCTCTGTAGATTACGCTCAGGAATGTAATCAGGAGGGAAAGTTTTGGACATCTCGACTCTAAATGATAAATGAGAGAGTAGTAGTCCTGAGGTACATGACAGAGTTAATCTCTGTTAAATCCAATCACGGTGAGCTGATTGTGACTTCTTAGAGCGCAGTGACAGGAAAGTGGTATCTGAATCCATCAACTAATACTCCTATGTGCCAGCGAGACAAAGGCAGCTCTCTTGCTTAGAAAATGCTTATAGACCTTTTTTCTTTTCTTTTACAATAATATTATAGCATTTGTTCTGTCTTGGCCGGAGCTCTATGATGACATTTTGTGAATTTGAGACTATTAGTGGGTTCTTGAGTGTTTGCCGTTAAAGGGAATGAGTCAAAGAGAAGTCTTGTTCTCTATGTAAGTACTTACACTCTTGTGATCATAGTATCTTTTTCTGTCTTGTGATGTTCTTGATTTGTTTGTGAATAAATGTGTTTAGATCCTACCTGTCAGATCACTACCACTGTGTTTGCGTAACAAGCTTTGCGTAGCACACAAACTTTAAACAAAAATATTAATAACAAGAATGGTGTACTGCAAGGCTCGCTTTTAGGTGCTTTTATGTTTTATATGCTTCGCCCTATGTAATATGTTGCATTTTTATGCAACAAAAGACATACAGACCACAGCAAAGACAGAAAGACTGATAAGAAATTGAAAAATCTGACAACACATTACAACACATCAGCATTTCAGCATGACTTTGACAGCATGATTTTGTCTGAACCTTCAATGTACTTACTTGAGAAAGAATTGCTACCTGATATTTTGTCAAGGTCAAACCAAAATCATAATCGTAGGTTTTTCTTTTTTTTTTGTTAATCCTGTGTTAAATTGTAAGTGTGATTTGATGCAGCATTAGCTTGTTTTGACATAAGGATAGAGATTATATTTAGATTTTGAAAGGCATGAACTTAATGTAAAACAGTTAATGGTAACATATAATAAAACATAAAGGATAACAATTATGTAGTGACCACAAAAACAAATTTAGAGGGATGAGTTCAGCCAAAAAATGAAAATTCGATCATCGTATTTTCTCAGCCCACATGTAGTTCCAAAACCTGAATGAAATTCACCCTATCAAATAAAGAATGATAAATGTTCACTGTGTCAGGGACTGTCAAGCTACAAAAATGACAAAAGAGCCCCATAAAAGTTTAATATAAGTTTTATATCAAGACTCTTCTGAAGCCATATAGTAGCTTTATGTGAGGAGCAGACTAAAACTCTTACCTAAAATCTTCCCTCTGATTTTCTGTAAGAGCGGTTTTTACTTTTGTGCTATTATGAAAACAAACAAGAACAACAATAGCAAAGAATGTTTTGTTTTGATTTTGTATCGTGAATGTTAATGAGACCTGCTGCATATGAGAAATCATGCAACTAACAAATCTCACAAATCTATTGACTTTAGAAGATGTGAAACATTACAAAATATGTCTTTTTTTATTTTTTGCAGCATGACATCAACTGGCTGAAACTTTCATTTTCATTATATGGAAAATGGCATTG
>JAUMHE010000330.1:214308-225140 GCA_032359235.1 Enteromius mattozi
AACAGGAAAAACAAACAAAAACAGTACAAAAACTGGGGAGCAAAACACCGAGGCTGCCGTCTGCGGCGCCATCTTGATCTTGAAATAAAAAATTATTCATTTAAATAATTACTGAAACAGTCAATCATTTTATTAAACACATAATCTGATACTTACAGTATATAATGTAAAAGATATTGCCTCCTATGTCTTTGGCTACTTTGGTAACTTTGTTTTAGGGCCTCTTAACTAGTTGCTAATTAGCATGCATGTTATTACCCATTTATTAGTAATTAAGCACATATTAATGCCTTATTCTTAATAACCTTATTCTATATCCCTGATCTTCCCCATTACCTAAACTTAACAACTACCTTACTAACTATTAATAGGCAGCTAATTAAATTTATTGAGAGCAAATTCGTAGTTAATAGTCATAATTAATGTTCTGTATTCTAAAGTGTAATGCAGCTTGTTTGTTAAGAGCTTGATACTTTCTTTAAAGAGCAGCTTGACTATAATTCAGTGCTTTCCAGCTCTGGCAAAACATTGCTCTTCTTTTCTCCACCTGTTTTCAGTAGGTGAGATTTGGCTGAGTGAGCACTGTATCGTGGGAAAGGCTAGTTAACTTGCTGCCAACTTTTGCAATCCTCTTAATGTCAGTGAGAAACAGAGTAACTTTAACGGAGTTTAACAGGATGTTTCACACGGGACAGTAACAGACTGAGTCTTAAAAATGATACTTATACTGTCCCATCTATTAGAATATTAGCATCAGTGGTATTATAGTTTAAGTCTCGGTGATGAGTTGGGTGGATTTCCCTTCATCCTCCTGAGGTGCGACTGTTGTGAGGTAAAGACTTGTCTTATCATGTCAGATTTCCCATGACCACAGACATCACAGATAGATGTGTTTTACATGTGGAGATCGCCCCAAATTAGATTTTGTTTAAAAAAAATAAATAATGTTTTTTTTTTGTCAATTCATCAATGGATACTTAAAATAAAATATAGTGGTTTCAGACAATAAATAGCTCATTTGTATTCAACATAATTTTTTTTTATAATCAGAATTGGTTTCGAGCCGTAAATCAGCCTATTAGAATGATTTCTGAGATATCATATGGATAAATCATACTTTAAAATAGCTTCAAATCAAACCTGCTGTTTAAAATTGCAGTAATATTTCATATTTTTGCTATTTTTCCTTTTTTTTTATTAATGCAGCCTTGTCTTATCTATCTTAAACTTTTCATTAAAATAAATACAGTTCAATAAAATACATCACAGTAGTATTTATTTTGCACAACTTATTTTTTTTATTATTTGAAAAATATTATTGTGTCTTTGATTTTCACTACTGAATTACAGTATGATAATAAAGAATATAATGAAGAATATTACAGTATGGGAGTGATATTTTTTCAAACAACAGTAATAGGAATAAGATTATATGCATTACTATATTGTCAATTTGAGGGAAGATGTGCTTAGTTGACAAAATAATGCTTAATCAAAAGAAAAAAAAAATATGCAAAATATATTCAAGTTTAGTTAAGCTTAGTGTGTGTGTTTGTGTGTGTGCTCTGTAAATTCCCTGCTGTGTGTAACTTCAAGCACATTGGGATTAGGTTTTAACAAGCCTGTTTCAATTCCAATCATCAGATGTTACTGAGAGTCTGATGTCAGAACAGTTCCAGATTGGCCTGGAAATCGTCCCGCTTTAGTTTTGTTCAGTAGCTTACTTTGGGAGGGTTCAAGAATGCAGTCCATATGTACTTTTACAGGACACCGTAATGTGTATATGGGGTTTCTCTTTGAGTTTTTGTGTGCATGTATGTATTGTTGGTGAGTTAACATTGTGCTTTTTTCTTAGGGTGTGTGTGTGTTGTTTCTCAGCATCTCTGTTCAGCAGTGTGCGTGTGTGTATGGTCTGGTCTGCACATGCTTCATTTAGACATCAAAGAGTGCTGCTGATGATTTTGCCTTAAAATCCCCCCCTCTCCTCCATCTGTACAAACAAACCCCGACGGCTCGGCCCAGCCCGAGACGTGTCAGGTGATCACACACGTGAGCGACGGGAATCAATACGCCTCCCGCGTTTATACGGCTAAAAACCTTTTTAGCATCTCTTTTATGTAGTTTCTGAAGCACGTTCTGATTTTCAAGGGATTTAGAGGTGCTTTTTAAAAGCCGGCCTGAGTCTCGTCAAATTAAAACAGTCTCTGAGAAGAATTCTCAGCCTTTTTATCTATCAAATACAAACATTTACGATATGCAAGGCAAATGGTACAACATAAAACTAAACCCCTTAGTGGTTTATTTTATTGCTTTTTTCTTCTTTTCTTCCGCCCAACAGTCTATAAGACAAATCAATAAGCCTTGAATAAAGGATTATATTTGTGAAAACCTTCAGAGATTTCTTCAGAGATTGCTGGCCCTCCCAACACAAACATACACAATGAGAAACTGCATGTTATCTGTTCAGGCATTACCAGGACTCAAACCCATAACCTTGGTGTTGTTAGCGCCATGCTCTAATTCTAGTGCTACAGAAGTATTATCACTCAGGTGGAGTATGGAGTATAGAGGTACAGTATCATTCCAGCAGGCTTTTGTGCCTGACTAGTCACAATAATGTGATGTTGATTGAGAAGAAAAGAGGTCCCAATACCGAAACCTGAGGTACACCGGTGGTTTTCTGGTGTGACTAGCTGTGTACAATATGTAGCGTTAAAGAATGAGTACAACATTGTGATTAACCAGTCAGATTTGAAGAAACAGTTTACAGTTTTTGTGAAGTTTAGGCTTACAATCAGTGTTTGGTGCTTGTACATCTGTGTCAGTCATCTATCATTAAATCTGATTTTAGGCATTACTCATGGATAAGGTTAGGTTTAGGTGTAGAGATATGCACGTCCTGATTTTGCCAAGTACTATTTGTCCCTAGGTCAACATATTTTGTTGACCCTAGAACAACATTTTAATGCAAAAATATAGTCTTGACCATATCTCTACACCTAAACATACCCTTACCCATAAGTAATGCCTAAAATTCAGAGGAAATGATAAATAACTGACAATGTTGCACTTGGCAAAATCAGGCTAGCATAGAGATATGGTCAAGACTATATTTTTGCATTAAAATGTTGTCCCAGGGTCAAATAAACATGTTGACCTAGGGACACATCGCACTTGGCAAAATCGGGATGTGCTACATTCTGAGTCTCTCTCTTAAACTAAAATGCATGCAATTGATTTTCATACACTCTAAAATATACTAAGTTAAATGCCAGGTTAACTCTATGCAGAAGGTTTGGTTGAATATCTAACACAAAATGCTGGGTCAAAACAACCCAGTTGCTGGTTCTGTCCATATTTTACCCAGCATTTTTTAGAGCACATACATCTGTTTTTATGCTTGAATAATATAGCCTAATGAATAAAATTTTAACAAATTCATGCTGCAGTTTATTTATCTGGCCAGTTCAATAAACATTTGTGTCTAACAGTTTCTAAAAGAACAAAAAAAAACGTACATTTTATTGTGCATTTATGGAGTGGGTTCCCCTCTGTAGAGGGCTAAGCTGCTGGTTTTGTCTAGGGTGGGATTCTCTGCTCCAGCGGTGTGGTACACAGGCCCTAGGCGGGATGAAGAGCGGCGTTTAGATGGCTTTTGGCTGCCCGTGTGCTGTTGGTCTATCAGAGAAAGAACAGCAGCCCTCAGGGAGAGCTTGGGATCAAATGCTGCTGATTTCCCAGACAAAGGGGGAGGATCAGCTACTAACCCACATGTGTGTGTGTGTGTGTGTGTGTGGAACTTACATATCACTAATGGCTCAAGGTCAGACTACTTAAACTCTGTGTTAGAAGAGTAGCTGAAGGTGTTGATCTCTCTCTCTCTCCCTCTCTCCCTCTCTCTCTTTCAGTGGTTTAAACAACGTTCACTTGAC
This sequence comes from Enteromius mattozi, assembly GCA_032359235.1. Taxonomy (NCBI): domain Eukaryota; kingdom Metazoa; phylum Chordata; class Actinopteri; order Cypriniformes; family Cyprinidae; genus Enteromius; species Enteromius mattozi. The sequence goes on from JAUMHE010000330.1 coordinate 218,241, forward strand.
TTAAACTTGCAAGTTAAGTTGCACTTTCTAGCATTTCAGATCTTATTAAGCAACTAAATTAAATGTGAAATAAGAGGATTTTCAACAAGGAAAAAGTGTGATTTAATTTTATCCAATGAGAATTGATTGGATGGTGAAAAGTAGGCAAACAACAAAGCAACAAAAATCAATTTATTAAATGATAATTAATGATTACAAAGTTTTTTTTGCATTTAGCAGATGCTTTCATCTAAAGTGACATTGCACTGAAGGTTTAATTTTATTCATGCAAATGTGCACAAAATGCTGGGAAAAAAAGGTCACTTTTTATTTGTTTTAGTAAATAATTATTAAATTATTCAGTGTAAATATATATTTTAAATATATATTTTCTTCACTGATTGATTTTCCCAGTATTATTTTGCTGGGAGGGAATATTCGTCTGTATGCTTAGTATCTGGATGAAATTACTGGTTTGCTGTCAGAACAAATTTGTTCATAAATGTGCTTTTCTGATTTTTCATTTCTTATTTTTGTCTTAAACAGTTATGCTCTCTGTTTGATCTCTGCTCATTGGGTAAATATAGAGTTTCTGTCCCAACCAGTTTAGATTTACCATCGTGAAATGACTTGCAGAGCAGTTCTGCTATGCAGGAAGCTTGTAGGTCCTTAAGCATGGGAGATGGGAAGAGTCAACTTTTGCGCAAAGAAAAATTGAATTTAAAGTTGAAAGTGGTCGCAGCGTGTGACACTGAGGGCTCTCTTGACCCATTTGGAGAACTTGTGCACCAGAACTGTGCAGTCATTACAAGTGCATCAATATACAGTGGTAGAGCACATCACCCGCTCTTTAAATGCTTTTGAAGCAGCAGAAAGTCAATCTATGCAAAGTAGAATTACACCCAGCCAGAGAAAGACTGAACCTCAACACTTTGAAGTGTGAGAAGGATAGAGATATTCTGCGCTCTGTTCAAAGCCATCATGCCATTCTGTTCCGGAGTGTTCTGCAGAACGACTACATCACTGAACTCTGTTTTAGAGAAGATTTACAGAGGATCTGGAAAGATGATGAGCGGAGAAGCTCTGATTTCTTCTGAAATGAAGGCGAGATGAAACAGGCCCAGATATTAAATATACATGGCGGCGTAGAAAGGTGTCCTGGATTTCTGCTCATTTTGTCGTGTTTGTAGATCTGAAAGGTTACGAGTGAACATGAGGAAGCAAGCCTCTCTCTCTTTCTCCTCTTCCTGACATGATGTTTGATCTACGATAATTGTGAACCGACAGAATTTTGGTGGATCAGATGGTCGGGACTCGTGTATGATTGTGAAAAGTACACACTGCATATTTAAACTACTTTTATATGTGATGGCAGGAATTATTCGAAAATCATTTCACCATTAAAAAAAAAAAAAGTAGCATACTGATAATAAGAATTCTTTCTTGATCAGCATATTAGAAGGTTTTTTGAAAGATAATGTGACACTGAAAACTGGAGTAATGGTGCTGAAAATTCAGCTTTGATCACAGCAAGAAATTGCATTTTAAAATATATTCCATAGAAAACATTTTAAACTGAAATCATATTTAATTGTACTTATGTTTTTGATTTATTTGGTCCTACTTTATATTAGGTGGTCTTAACTACTATGTACTTACATTTAAATTAATCATTTGGTACAATGCACTTATTGTGTACATAGATGTTTTTACATTTGTACTCATATTTAAAAAAAAATACCTATATGTAGTTACATCTGTAATTATTTTGTGTAATTACATTTATAATTACTCTGTTGACCCATCCCTTACACCTTAACCCACCCACCACCTTGTTGTTAAGACCACCTAATATAAAGTGTGACCCTGTTTAATCAAATAAACACAGCTTTGGCGAGCATAACGAGAGGCTTTTTAATGTTACTGAATGATATATAGTGTTTTACACAAAATCATTGGGTTGTAGTATATTTTAAGTGTTGTTTTTTGTTAATACAGTGTAATTAAATATATATAGATATGTTATTACTGGATGACTACGCTTAGAGTTTGGTTTAGGATTGGTTGCTTGTAATTACTTGTAATAACTTATTCCAGTAACACTTTACAATAAGGTTCATTAGTTAACATTAGTTAACAACTTTAGTTGCATTGGCCAGTCATTTCTTCGCAGTTTGCATTAATTAGTAATGTAGTAAAATGTGGACATTAAAAGGTGAAATTCAGTAAACAGCATATTGATGATGTATATTTTGTACAGGCAGCAAGTGAAGCCAGAATATAAACGCAACGTGCAAAGTTTCACGTAAAATGGTTTTAATTTTCAAAGGAAAACAGTAAACAATTAAGCGGATTTCGTTCATATTCCAGCCTCATCTGCTTTCTTATGTTAACTACGCATTGTTAATACAGTGATTACTGAATTTGATATTTAAATATTAATGTTTTAAATAAATTACGACACTTTAAGAGTTTCTACAACATTTTGTCATGCTGTTTAATGATTAAAATATTGCCCCGGGTGCTTAATTTAGACTGCAAAACTTACATTCTATTCACATACCTTTGTTTTATTGTTTTGAGAGGTGATCTAAATATAAAAAATTGACAGGCTTTTGCTGCAGTTCTATGGATGTTTTGCCCTCCAGGTCCTCGAGCTGGTCTGACTGAAAACTATCTGTTGTAAACTGTTACTGTTATTCCTAAGTACATGTAATGTGATGTTTTGACGTCTTCAATATTAACAAGACATGAATCACGCGTGAAATCGTGTAGCTTGTTATGGAGGGGTGTACTATTACTGATTTTTGGGTAACACTTTATTTTACAGCTATGTTCTATATATGAACATTCTATGTGCCTATTACAGTAATTACAATAACTGGGTAAGAACTTAGTAGGTTACTTAACCCTAACCTAACCTTAATCCATGTAAATACCTTATATTACCCAGTTCTTTCTTATGTAAGTACACTGTAAATGCACATACCGTAAAATAAAGTGCAATTATTTTTTAGCCTGCATGGGGTACAATAACATGTATGAAAAATTCCATAAACTTATGCTCTATTCCAATAAGAAACCACCTAATTACCACTCAGAGCACTCCGCATAACAGCTTTTTTCAAGGGCAAACAGCACTCAGATTGTCTTCTAAAAATGTAAAAATCTTGCAGTTTACTATTGTTCAGCGTGATGTATTTATGTTGCAGCTGTCAGCTTTATTTGTGCTGCTCTGCTTATACAATTCCTGCAGGGCAACACAATGGGAGACGTGTCACTGATCCGTCCCGCGCATGTGTGTGTGTGTTTGTGTCCCGCAGGTCCAATGGTAAAGCTACATCACCGTTCCCCTCGGCGAAGAGGACAGCAGCCCAAGCTCCTGAACAGCCCGGAAGACAGTCTTTATTACAACCATCTCAACGTGAGTTCAAAGCCTTTCATGGAAGCCTTTGTCTAACTTTGTTTCCAGATGATAATACAATTAAAGCTACCTGTGCCAGACCCCCGAGCCCCCACCCCCACGCCGCTCCGCCGTTCTGTTGTCTCCACCATGTGCTGTGGCGCTTTATCTGTTGCTTTCATGTGAGGATGTCTCCCTTCACGGTGAATAATTGATGTGGTTTATCAAAGCCGAGCAAGATGCCTGCCTCATCAGCCTCAGCCCCGCACGCTTTGATCAAGAAAAATTATGCTGTGACTTCTGATATTATCAGCATCTGCACACATTCAACACAAAATCACTTTGAATTAAAAATTAATGATTCTCTCGCGCATGTTCTTTGCTTCGCGCTTGTCTTTTCTGAAGCTTTTCTAACTCTGTGCATGTGTGTGTGTGTGTGTGTGTTTGCGTGTGCTGGTTCTGTGTCCTCTCTGCAGAGAAGTCTGGATTATCAGGGGAGCAAGAGGAAACCCAGAAAACTGGGGTAAATAACAGCTTTCCTTCTTGGTATCTAAACACCCCACCAGCTCAGGAGGGGAGCCGAGAAGACCACGGCTCTGTTTGCTTCTCATGCAAATGCGCAGCTGAAAATACCAGCTATTTAATAAGCGCCTTTTTTCCCCTATTATTTTTGGGAGGGGAGAAGACATGATATAAGAATGCATGTATTAATTGTGAGATATGTGACCTCACAGTCTGTGAAGTTAAGCCTGGTTCCTCTAATACCTCGAGCAGGCTGTATATCAGCGCTCTTTATGAAAGGATTAACCGTTTCTTGCTTTTTCTTTTATTTATTTATTATTTTTTACCCCTGTGAAAAGTAAGGCAGCTTTCTTGCCTGTTTAGTTTGACGTTTTAACCTCCTGTTTTTTTTGGTTTTTAACACTGTAAAAATGAAAACGCTATTTTATTAGTTTAGCACCTGTAATTTGCAGCACTGAGGTTGATTCGCCACAGAGGTGTTTCAGAAACAAATGCAACTGACTGACATGAGAAACTCAAAAGAAACAGAGAGAAGCACACATTAGGAGTCAATAGCATTGTGGAAAAAAGTAGAGATGATAGAGAAGATGCTGTGGGGACTCAATGGCAGTGAGTTTCAGTATTTGAGAGTGATGATGATCTTCCAGCCACAGAGGAAAGTCTGAATGTTTTGAGCTCAAAGAATATATGTAACTGGGTGAGATAATGGAAAGGTCTTGTAATAGAAACTAGAAGAGACATGCAGCCAATTAAATTTAGAATGTAATTAGGGAAATTTGCAAGTTCTGTGATTTTTCAACTATTTTTAACAGTATTTTGCTAATTTTTATTTCATTATTATGCATGCAGTTTTTATGAGCTCATTATAGTGGAGAGATTATGTTTAAATATTTGTATTTAATTAATTGAATTAATTAATTTGCCACACCATAAGACAATTTCATTGGACTACTGAAGACAAAACTCAAAGTATACTTCATTTTCCTCAAGGGGACATTCATGTAAAAAATATTATTATTAGTAATAATATATTAGTGAAAGTAAACATAAATAAAAATACTATTCAATTAAGTTGAAGTACTTTTAAAAATCTGTACTGATATAAGCAGAGATTAATTCTTATAATTGTTTAATTTATAACGTGGAGCTGAGTATCTCAGAGGGAAACAGTGACTGTGAGTACAAATAATGAGATGCATCACTGAATTTTCCACATCTGACAAAGTATGCAGTGCTCATATAAAAACTGAAGATTATGCTGCTCTTTCCTTTGCATTATTTCAGTACGGATACACCTATTAGTTGCTTATTATTACTAGAATATTAGCCATTTATTAATGCTAATTAATCACATATTAATGCCTCATTCTACATACCTAATCCTACTCAATACCTAAACTTAACAACTACCTTACTAACTATTAATAAGCAGCAAATTAAGAATTTATTGAAGGAAAAGTCGTGGTTAATAGTTAACAAGTGCTACCTATTATTCTTATTGCTGTCAGTGCATCAACCTCACACTAAAAAGATTTCCAAAACACGCAGTTATACCATAACTAACAATACTTCCTAAAACAACACAATTTTCTTATCAACATGATCAAAACATCAGCATAAAAGGCACAATCTCTGATGTGTGTTTAAAAATTGGAAAGACTTGTAAGAAATTATGAGACACAGCACCTACATTAAGCCCTCTTCCTGATGTTATTGGATTAATTATTGGTTAAATGTGATGTCAAATAAGGTTTAATGTGAAATACTGCCATTGATAAAAAAAATTAAAAAATGTATTACATGAAGCATATTTTTAGGTTACCAAACCTATATGTTTACAGTTTATCCCGTTTGCCTTAATGTATATCAGTGACCCTCTTTTATTTCTCTCTCATTTCTCAGGCAAATCAAGCTTCTGGATGGAGAGGATGAATATTATCAGTTACTGTCTACTATAGAGGCCATCCCTGAGGAGGAGGTTTTATCTGGCTCCTCCCCCAACCCAAAGACTGCCCCGCCCACTGCCCCTCCCATTATCTCATCCAGATGAGCTGAGCTCTGCCCACCACTCTGAGGCGTGCTGACAGTCGGTGAGAGACCACTGCGTCTGTACACAGTTAAACACACACTACCAGCCAGCACTGTTACAGACTGACCATCGACTTATTACATATTACAACATGGCCATAAGTATTTAAAGGGACAGTTCACCCAAAAATTAAAGTACTGTCATCATTTAGTCAACAAACCTGTTTAATTACTTTGTTCTCTGAAAGATATACAAGATATTTTAATAAATGTAAATTAATAAATTAGTTTGTTTATCCATACAGTGGTCAATAATCGACAAAGCTGTTTGGTTACCAAAAAATATAAATGCATAGAGGTTAGGAATGACGTGAGGGTGAGTGAATGATGACAAAATGTCAATTTTTTGAGTGAACTATCCTTTAAAATCCGTAACAATAAAGCCATTACAGATGATTCTCTACAGTGATTTTATGGTTAAAGATGACACGAAAACATTACTTTTAGTACTTACCATAGAAATAATACACCTAAAATTATTTACTATAGCTATCAGTCATATCAAATAACATTATACAGTTTAAATTATAATCAACTTCTATAATCAACTTATTTAAACTATATAATAACTATTTTTAATTCACTTTAAATGTTTTTCATTTAATGTTATTACAAAGTCCACTTTTAAAAAGTGATTTAAGTATAAGAAACCTAAGCCAAGTTTCCATCCAGTTTTTACGCTGTTTTGTTATCGACAAAGAAATCTGCGTAAAAAAAACATTGCGAAATTTCCATCCAACTGGCCTTTTACCGATAAAATGGTGTGCGTGATGATGTCATCCTTAAAAAAACGAATGGTCGCATAAGTTTTGGTGTATCGCAAAAAAAAAAAAGCTGTTTCCATACATAATTTCACCTATTGCGCAAATCATATGCAAATAGTCTGTTCTTAACCCATTTGAAAAAAA
>JAUMHE010000330.1:225240-238117 GCA_032359235.1 Enteromius mattozi
GTAGGGGTAGGTTTAGGGGTAAGGATTGGGATAAGTTTATATTTTTAGACAGTAATGTTGATCCAGGATCATGTCTTACTTGGCAAAATCACGGCGACTGTACACCGTAACTTAAGGACTGGGGTTTTTATAATAACATGACATGCTTTTAGGGTCTTAATAAAACACAGACCACTTTAGCTGGTAGTCATTCAAAGATGGATGTATGATGAATTTAATAAAGCCACATGTTTGTTATAATCTGCGTATGCAGCGTTACTCCTGGCCCTGAAAGTGATAGAGGAACAACCTTATTCATCCTATGCCTCACAACCCCTCGTGAATCCACCAAAACACAGCAGCAAGGTTTACTGTGTGTGAGACTGAAAAAGAAGAGACTAGACTCATGAAGTGTCCAACAGCTGCCACTCACAGAAATCAGGTTCATGTGCTGAAAACACACACATGTGCAGCAGTGTTGCCAAGTGCTTTCAATTAAAAGTAGCTAAAAATGGTAGCTAAATGTCACTAGATGACATCATAATGGCAAATTCACTGATCTATATAAAAGACGGGAACCTGGATAAGGTTTGTCCAAGAAGTTGCTATATTTGCCCCTAAACTAAAAAAAAAAAACTCCTCTCAAAAGGGGCGGGATGTCACTGATATAGCTACAAAATAGATAAATTGACAACACTGATGTGCAGACCACGTCCTACAAACATGCAGACACAGAATGCACACGCTGAAGCCTGGTGGATCACCAGAAAACCAGAGGACACTGAGGTTGAAGTGTTACCAGTCTTACCAGTTAACATTTTTACACCTGAATTTGTACACCTTATAACTTCAAAGGTGTAAGGTGACGATCCCTTTCCTTTTTTTTTTGTAAAATTCATCAAATTGGCTGTTTAGTGGCACGTTCTACTATGATCAACATGACAAGAACTATAAATTGCAAAAATCAGAATGTAGTAGAATGTATACCTTATGTCATCATGTCACCAATATTGACAAACATACTTGCATGCAAAATGTGGCTTTAGTACAAAAAACATTTCTATTCCCGTTTACTAGGTGGCCTATCTTAGCCCACGGTAATTTACGAATATATATTTCACAGAAATGTGTTCCAATGTACTGCATACTGTGTGCATTTGCTAAACTCTGGCTTAAAACATGCACAGAGTGTTATTTGTAAAGCCAGCGGGTGGCGCTACAGACCGCTTGACAGAACAGCAAACAAATTCAACACACTAAATGGAGCTTCCTGGCATTTATTTGCAATTATTCTTTTAACAGGACTGTACAATTTATACCCAAAGTACATTATACAGCGTTTTGAAAAAGGAGCAACATCAAAGCAGCAAAAATCAAAAGCACACCAGGAAACCAAATTTACAAGAAAAGGAAAAAAAGGGCAAAATGTTAAACCTCTGTACAGAATGAATCTGCTGAAAGTTAATATCTGAAATTAAGGTCCTGTACAAGAAATATACATGAATTCTCCAGATGGGATACTTTAATTTTGTCCTGCATAGGATTCTGTACATTGCCTTTCGTCTACATTTGGTTATTTTGTGCATTTAACTTAGTATGCTGCCTGGGCCTAGTGTGCCAGTAGCCGCTCTGTATGCTAGAATTACATTCTCGTAGCTAGTTGAACAAAGCAAGGAAAGCTAACACTGTTGTCTGTACCACATAACATTACTACAGAGTGAAGAATGAAACCTTTGCAGGCCGGTTACAGTAACTCTGAACGGAGGCTCTTCAAAAGAAATCCTTAATTTATGGAAACCCAGCCGAAAGCGTGGGAATTGATAGTGGTTTGCCAGGTCTCTCTCCTCTCTGAACGCGGAGTGTGAAAAACCAAATGACAACAGTCGCATTAACAGTAGCTGGAGTCTTCAGAAGGCATTATTTTTCTTCAATGACTTTGTGGCGACATTCTAAATATTCATGCTTTATTTGACTTCATTCTCTTTCCAAACGCTTTTCTCAGTAAACCCAAATCTCATTGCTGCAAAAGCACAATAATTCAACACAAACTTCCTGGAGCCGAGGAAGCCAGCTTCTTTTCCTTGTGGTCCCGCCCTGCTCAAGGGAAGGAGATGAGACGCTGGCCAGCCATGTTCAGTCAGTGTTTAGTGCAAGCTGTCAATAGGAGGTGGAGTTTGGTGCCAGGGCTCCTGAAGAGCTGGCCCGTCTGATGTGAGGCAGCAGGTAGGAGTCACTGCCCAGCTGGTGCACATCAAAGCGGTCCTCCTTCCTGTAGGCTAGACACCGGCGGATGAACGCCTACAGGAAACAGTAACACGCCATTTACTACATACGCAATAACAATTTTGCACCAAATAATTAGTGTGTGTCTAAGAAAACACGCTAAATAATTCTTTGTCAAATTGTCTGTTTAATGGCCTGAACCATTCTGACCATTGTGGCAACGACTATGAACTGCAGAAACTAGCCCTCATAAGTTTTACACACCCCTTGCAGAATGTTTATAATATTAACTAAATAAGAGGGATCATGAATTTTTATTTTGTACCATGTCACATAACAGATGTTTATATATTGTAAACAGGACAAATAATAACAGTGTGTTTAATGCTTACAGATAAAAAAATGTTTTTGCTCAAAATTATAATCTTAATGATTGTCATTTGAGAAATTTCCTTTTGCATTCCAGGTTTTTCACTTTCACCAGTAAGCAAAAATCAGTAGAATGTGGACTCGTAGACACAGTTTATTTTATCCCATCTAGTGTATTGATTTATACTAGGCTTTTATTTAAATTAATATTAAAGATGCATGCACACTCTCTGTCTACATTATGAAAACTGTTTAAAAAAAATACATAAATATAACAGTGAAATTCCTGACAGTGATTCAACAATAGCAAAGCAACCAAAATCTCAAACTCCAGCTTGTTTGTAGGCAGTGCTTCCACAATGAAGAGCGAAAATGTGAGCATTGAATTCAAATAATAAGCAAATCACAGGGCGGGAAATGTATCCTTGTAGCTCTGATTCGGGGATTTCAACTCTTGATATCTGGCAACCGACTCATGATAGCTCATGTAGTAGAGGCGTGTAGAGCAGACCGCAATAATATTTGGTCTTTTTTTTGGTTAAGTTATTTATTTTAATACATTTCATCATCAACAAAATTGCATGTTGATAAAATCAGTTATTTATTTTCCTTATTGTCATCTCGACATCATCTTAGGAAAAAAGGTAAAATAAACATTTTTTGTCAGTTTTCGTTAACAGAACTCACACTAGTTAAAAATGAACTGATCTAATGAAAAGATGTCTTAGTTTTACCATCATTAGATATAATCTGTGATCACATTTTGTAAATATATGTGCCAGATAACTGACAAGTAACAGAGACAGGGAAATTTCGTTCTCATCAATGTTTTAGGCTTACTTTTATACCCTTTATCATTTTTGACCCTGGAACACACAAAGGGTGAAATTTTTGAAAGAGAATCAGAAACTGAATAAATTAGCTTTCCTTTGATGTATGGTTCGTTAGGATAGGACAATATTTAGCTGAGATACAAATATTTGAAAATCTGGAATCTGAGGGTGCAAAAAAACAAAACAAAAAAAATCTAAATGTTGAGAAAATCTCCTTTAAAGCGGTCCAAATGAGGTTCTTTGCAATGCATATTACTAAAAAAAAAATTATGTTTTAATGTATTTATGGTAGGAAATTTGAAAATATCTTAATGGAACATGATCTTTACTTAGTATCCTAATGATTTTTGGCATTAAAAAAAATCTATAGCTTCGACTAATATGATGTATTGTTAGCTATAACTGCTGCAAATACACCTGAGCTACCGTTGATTGGTTTTGTGCTCCAGGGTCACATTTTATTTTTATTTAAACCTGATTTTTTACAGTTCCTTTTAAATATTTGTGCAGTGCAATAAACTATTAAAGCTATTCTCAAATTAATTCCTACACCATTTTCAAGCATAATTTAGTGCCATCAAACGATTAATCGCAATTAAATCGCATTAAAAAGAAATGTTTGTTTACATAATATGAGTGTACTGTTTATATTTATTATGTATATATAAATACAAACACATGCATGTATATGTTTAAGAAAAATATGTTGTTTATATATTAAATATATTTATATATAACATAAAATACAATCATATAAATATATCAACGTATACACATGTAAATATTTTCAAAATACATACAGTTTGTGTGTGTATTTAGATATACATAAATACAGTACACACCATTATGTAAACAAAAACTTGTTATTAATCACGATTAATCGTTTGACAGCACTAACATTTAATAAATAATTTGGAAAAATTCTTCAAAATAGTTCTAGACCAGTGGTTCTCGACCAGGGGGTCAGCAAATTACCAAGAGAGCCTCAAAATAACTTTTTTCATGGCTCATTTTAATGTTTCTTTTTTCAACAACTTCTTAATCATTGAAAAGCTACTGTTGTAGATGAAGAACAACATGCCACACTGCAACAGTGTCATGTCAAACGCCCATAATGTTTTATGATTCCATCTTTTTTTTTTTATAATAATAATAATAATAATAATAATAATAATTCTATTCCATGACTCCAATTCCAAAATTGTATAGACTATTTTTCAAAGAAAATCTGAATGACCTTGGCCTCATTGCTGGCAACGGGTTTGGAAGGGAACTGAACCTCTGTGGCTTTCAGGATGGTGTTCTCCTGTAGGATGTCCTGCTGGGACTGGTTATGGCCAAATGGCTAGAAAAACAAAGAAAAAAAAAAAGTCTAATTTGCATTGATAAACATAACTACAAATGTAACTGACAGCTACTTATGCTGTTGATAATATTCCCGTTTATTCATATAACTGTTTCTCACCTTTCTTCCATAGAGGCACTGGAAAAATATGACACCAACAGACCAGACGTCGACCTTATTGGAGATCTTTGGAGGCTCTTTACCCACCACAAAACACTCGGGTGGTAAGTACCTTACAGCAGAAACAAGACACGCTTGAGTTACATGCTTTAAAAGGCAAAAGCCTAACTGTCAGGATATCTGTGAGTGTGTTACCAGTAAGTGCCTGCCCCTTGTGAAGTCAAGTCCATTCCATCTACTCCATAGTTGTCATCGTCCATGATTTTAGACAGTCCAAAATCTGTGATCTTTATCTCTCCGCATGCAGTTCCATCTACCAGTAAAATATTCCCTGTATACAACCACACACACACAAATGAATAAATACAGGAACATATCTAAATACATCCTGTATATGTGCGTCTTAAAATATACATAGTACACACACATATTATGTAAACAAAAACTTTTTATATTTACAATTAATCACTGCCCAGCACACTCTTTTTTTAAATTGATACTTTTATTCAGCAAGGTGTATTAAACTCATTAAAAGTGGCCATGAAGATATTTACACTGACCGAACAAATCTGAAAAATCAGTTCTTTTCAATTTTTTACTTATCAAATAATCTTGAAAAAAATAAAATAAAGCAGTGCAACTGTTTTTAACATTGATATAAAGAAATGTTTTTTTCTTAAGCAGAAAATCAGCATATTAAAATGATAATGATAAAACGTTTGTTGTTTTTACTATATTTAAAAAAGACAAAAGAAAAAAAGTAGTTCTAAACGATATATCTATGAATGCATATACAGGTTAAAAAAAAACAACCTGTGGATAAACAACAAACAAGAACATAGCATATCTGAGTGTTAAGACAAGTATGAAAAGTAAAATGCAGAGAATATGTTCACCGGGTTTGAGGTCATAGTGTATTATGGGTGGCTTGATCTCGTTCAGGTATCGTAATGCATTAACAATCTGCATGACGATAGAGCGAGCTTCTTTCTCAGACATCAGCTTGTGCTGCTTCAAGTAGAAATCCAGATCATTTCCTTCACAGTATTCCAAAACCGTACAAAACCTGCAGGAAACAGAAAGCTATGTCACTCATGTCCATCTCTCTGATGATGGCTGAGAGGAGAAATCTGCAGGGCTGGGACTCACGTGTCTGTGTCCAGTGAAAAGTAATCATACAGTTTAACTATTCTGGGATGATCCAACTGTTTATGTATTCTGTATTCCCGACAGGCGTGTCTGCGGAGAAGAGAGGCACAGGTTACCATGGGCAACAGAGGTGAGACCCGGGCGGCCGGCGTCATAAGAGACAGACGGACTAGATTTCCAGACATTTCCAGCTCTGTACCGAATACCAATTGGCATGGAAATACAGTCTTACATAACAATGTCCCCACATCACAATATAAGCCTGCTACGTATCAGTTGCACATTAAAAAAACAGAGAAATTGCTCTAAAAAAAAATTCAGGGTTAATACAGCTCCGTCAGCAGCATCTGTGGAAAGCTGCTGTCAGAGTAATTGGAATATTTGAATCTAAACGAGGCTACGTACCTTCCGTTAAATTAACTGCATAGTTGATGTCATTTTTCAGCAGATGTTTTAAGGCTAGTTTGGTCTACTTAGTATTTTGTGTAAAGATATATTTTAATGGTTCATGTTGTCTATAAAATTAGAGTGGATAATTTGCTTTTTTTTCCCTGTTTATGCAATCTAAAATCTATTATTTTTCCTAAATTTTTCAGTTTTTATTTTTCTAGACTGTTTTAATGGTTCAATTAAATTTTATTACATTAAAAAGCATGTCTAATTAATTAAAGTCTAACGTTTTCTCTTTCTGAAAATCAGTTTTATTTATAACAAATTCTGTTTTTTTGATATTTTCCACAATGGTTTTGTTAAATTTTAATAATCAAAATAATATAAATAAATAAAACACAAATGGGCAAGTTATATAGAACTCCACGTTATACAGTAAATTCCAATCTCTGGATTGAATGACTGGATTCAATGATTCCATCTTCGTCTTCCATATTACAGAAATCATAGGGCCCTACAGATGTATTTAACAAGAACATTTCCTTGAATAGCATCAAAAAGAAGGAACATACTTGTGGTAGTTTTCCTTCTTCTCCTCTCTCCAGTTTTTGTTGAGCTGATGAATCTTCACAGCAGCGTAGCGTTGCTCAATTAAGTCAAATGCCTGAAGAGCAGAATGATGAATCAAATGATGCGTTTCTTTCTTAAAAATATATCAGGTTTTGTTATAAGTGAGGAGTAAAGATACCTTGTAGACCTCACTGAAGCCCCCCCTGCCCAGCAGATGTAACAGCAGGTAGCGCTCATTCAGGGTGGGATGGTCCTTGAATCTGAGAAAGAGTAAAACGATACAAAAATAAAAACAAAAAGAGAAATAGGAGAAAAGGGGAGGGTGAGTGAAAAATAATCACGTAAAACTAAATCATTTGGTAAAACAAACAAAAATCTATTTTTTCAGACACATAGATATCTTGTATGTGTATATATATATATTTTCATATACACACACACACACTACATATAAATGTGACCCTGATCCAGTCATAAAGGTCCACTTTTAAAAGACATAAGATAAAAGGTATATAAGATTAATATAGCTTAAAATATTGATTAAAAAAAAAAAATCTCCTTTAAAGCTGTCCAAATGAAGTTCTTAGCAAAGCATAAAACCTCATTTTTGATTAGTAATAACATTTGCAGTTGGAAATTTACAAAATATCTTCAAGGAACGTGGAAAATCTTAAAAAATAATTGGCACAGAAGAAAATTGATCATTTTGACACATACAATGCTACAAAAATACCTGTGCTACTTATGATGCTTTTGTGCTCCAGGGTCACACATGTGTTGAACATATGAGTTAATATGAGTCAATGTCCAGTACAAATGACACAAAATAAAATGAAAAAGAAAAGGATTGGAGGCTGATGTCATCACTGTGTGGGTACATACTGTGAACTGTCTTCATTGTTTATTCTTTTCAACTCTCGGATGTGAAGATTTCGCACCCTCTCCAACCTCTCCAGCTCTGCCTGAATCTCTGCCTCCTCCTACAAATATACAAGAACACATGAAGAAAACAAAAACACAAACATACATTTATACAATCATTGTGGTATGCTGCCACTTCTGCCATAGGGAAATTAGAAAGTGGAAAGTAAGTAATGGGCAACAATGCTTTCTTTTAGGATGCTTTAAGCAAAGACACATTAAATTAAAAACATTAAAAGTAGCAGTAAAGGCATCCATAATGTTACAGAAGTATCTTTGGATTGTTTCTTCAGAAACAAAGACAGACATTTATTTAATTTTTAATTGTCTTTAAATGTCCAGAAATGCATGAGGATCTAAATCATACAGGAGCCACTGAGCTTGTGCACTGACCTTTTTGAGATGGCCGAGTCTCAGTTTGAAGATCTCCTCCTGCTCATGGTACTCTGCTAAAGTTAGCCTGCAGGAACATCAGAGGAGCAAGATTAAAAAACCTCCATACATGAAGTGTGATAGGAAGAGTGAGAAACAATCACAATTCTGAAGCAGCTGATGCAATTTCTACACACTGCTTCCTTAGAGACTTGTGTGTCACAGCAGATAAAAAGTAATTTTTTGCAGCACTCACAACTGAGGAAGGCTGGGTTTGAGGAAAGGATCGTTCTCGGAGCCGTTCACAGCCTTGGTCTTGCGTTGTTTAGGCTCAGAGTTGGTGCTGGGCGACTGAGAGCTGCTGGCTGATGGGGGTTTTCTCTTAGCTAACAGTTTTCTCTGTCTCTCAATTTCTTCTCGTTGTTGAATGATCCATTCTTGCTGTCTGTATTAAAAGAGTAAATGAAAGGCTGTTCATACAGACATATCTGTAACTTGTAATGCACTCACTTACGGATCTACGAGAGATCTACTATAGAAGTGTGAAAATCTGAGTGAAAACAGACAATTGGTGAGGGACTTTAGTCCAAGATGTTGTCATGTAACCGTAAAGTGTTCACACGTGAGTAGTAGTGTTTATAAGGCTAGAGAGGACAAATACAGAGGTATAGTTTGGGATTGTGCTGCGTCTTACTTGACAAGGTTCTGGAAGGCGTAGCCATCTGTCCACTGCTCTGTAAACGAGGCTCCGTGTCTCACAGTGGTGAAATGACCCAAGCGCAGTCGATCCTGCATGCTCTTCTCCCGACACGCCTGCTTCTCCTGTGTGCTCTGGACAAACACACACACGCTTTAGAAAAATCTTAGTCATTTTACTGTTGAAACTGTTAAACTTTAATGTCTGCATTACACAGCAAACTGAACATTTACAGATTTACAGCTCTGGGTGATATTTTTACTGAAATATCACCAGGATGCTTCACCTTCTCAATCAGAAGTTTTTTGCTCATGGTGATGCACTTGTTTAAACGTTCTTTGTACTTTTCTAGAAGCTTTTGCTGCTCATCAATTTGTCTCCTAAGATCACAGTTTGCCTGCACAGGAGAGGAAGAAGAAAATAAAAACACATTACAACATATATATTATTGCTGTTAAACATTCTTTAAAAAAAAAAAAAGTTATAGTTACACTAAGTCTGATGCAACCAAATCTTGCAAGACACAAGTGATGTCACATCAAAACCCATTTACAGCAAATCTGTTTTGGAATCATTCTCATTGTTTAAATGAATAATCTCCTCTCACCCGTAGAAGATCGTCTATCCTGCCCTCTTTCTTCTCCAGGTCCAGGTTCTTATTGCTCTCTATAGTGGCCAGTTTTACCACAGTCAGGTCAGTCTATAGGATCAACAAAACACACAAACAACTTATTCCTGATAGATATTCTTCAAATACAGTCATTTTATGTTACAGGGCTTTATTTGTGATCAAAACCAATTTAAAATTTTTCTATTTTGTTTTATTAAAATTAAATTACAACGGTTATGAAAAACTTTTTACCATGCATTAATCATTTATTTGTGCTTCTTTCCAAACGCCTTTAATATGTACATTGTATTGTCTTATTATCCCATGCTCATTTTTTAAATAAATATAAACACTCAAAAACATTTACAAAAAGGGCTAAATAGGGCATTTCATATTTAAATATGTTTGCCCTATTTTTTTTTTCTTTCACTTGTAACATAAGCTACAAAAAAAAAAAAATGTAATAAAAAATACTTAATTTATTAACTGTTCTAAAACAACTGCAGTTGAGGTTCTTGTTATTTGAGAGTAAGTGCACTTATGCAGAGTCCCACCTGAACACTCTTGACCGCCATCGGTCTAGAAGAAATCATAGAGTCCACAAAACACAGACTAGTGGGAGACGAGCTGCTCTGCCGGGTCTGAAACACAACATTATTCAACATTACTGTGTGGTAAAGTCATATTAACGGTGTAGTAAAGAGAGGCACACATACAGGCAGTGTTGTGAGGTGTGTGTTCCTGGGGAAGAATGTCAGTGGTTTATGGAGTGTGTTTGAGACGTGTTTGATCATAATACACAGTTATTGGACTGAAATAAGTCAGAGCATTAGCATCATCTCTGATGTCTCGATCACAAATTGTGTTAAATACAGGTGCAAATGCGGTCAGTTTTTTGAATGAAATCCTGCTGCACATATGGGGTATTACTAGTGGTGTAATGGAACACAAAAATGTTCAACGTGCAACTTTCTTTTAAAGTCAAGGTTCAGTATGTTTTCATTACAGCGGGTGAAAGAACAAAACAAAATTGCTTCTTTTTCCTTTTATTAAGTAGTAGTTTATGGAGTATGGTTCTCCCAGTAAATAAATAAAGTCTGTCAGTAGTGCCGCAACACACTGTATTGCAGTTTACAGTGCTGTTCACTTTTGGATGCTAAATATTTTATCCAAATATATATTTTATTCAGAGTTATTATGCTACTTTTCTATCTTGTTCTGTCTTTTAGATACTCATGTGCACATGAGAAGTTTAACAGAGACTAGCATCCTTTAATATTCCCCTTTATTTTTCAGATGTGTTAACAATATCGTCCTAAAGTTTGCACAGGCAGAAGATCCACACATGCAATGCTTAAAACAATGCTGCATTCATTCAGTACACGTGTGCTGAATTGAAACACCTGTATAAATCATTTCCTGTATAAATAAATGTACCATTATGCCCCTAATTAGTGTAAAGAGCATCCTGACATCAGCATGAAACAACACACATCCAGTTAATACAGATACTCCACAAAAATCCTAAATAATTTCCTAAAGAATCTGCTCAAAACAGAATGTGTGGAGTGATGAAATCGGAGACCCTCCTTTTGAAACCCGATCACAAGGTATACCAGCAGGGATGTAATGATTAATCAGTTGAAAACCAATATAAATGTGTGACCATGCTAAGCAAATCGCCATACAATTGGGGGTAGGAGTTTATATGAAACTCTAAGGGGAACTGTCGTTAGAAAAGTTTACATGGTATCGTTTCCACCGTGCCTCGGAACGATGCAAATTCATAAACAGCTCTGCTTTGTAACCCAGGAAACCCTGTATCACTGCTGTTCATAAGTGCTACTTTGGTGTTTTATGTATAGTTTCACAAAACTAAAATCAGGCCATTCTGTTTTTACTTCAAATTTTTAAATTATACAGTCTAATTTAGATAAACTGCTCATGATGCATGTATGCTCCATCTTTCTTTAGAGGAGGATTAAAATGCAGTGGTTTTTTCCTCTAATTTTAAATGGAAAAAGCACAGACAAAGCCTGGTTTGTTTATATGAAGAGCTTTCTTTTATTTGTGTAACTTGCTTATTTAATTTAGGTTTAGATTTGTTGTAAAAGTTCAATTTGGTTTTGTTATTTCAATTTTAGTTCAGCAATGGCCTACTTAAAGAACACCACCTCATTTCCTGTACAACGTCTTCAGTCTCATTTTGTAAAAAAAACAAAACATGAGAAAATCAAATTGTGAAATCAAAATAATGAATCGAATCGCGAGTTGAGCGAATCGCTACATCCCTATACACCAGGTATACCGAATGGTCTGTCCACTTGTGATCAGCTCTTAACAGCAGGTGTAAACAGGGTATGAAAGAGTGTGTGTGACGTACACTGGATCCTGGTGCAGAGTGGGAATGTGAGTTCTGGGGTGAACGGATGACTGGTGGTAGACCTCGTACTGGACTGGACCCATTACCGCCCTGAAACTACAGACAGAAGGAAAAAGAAACAAAGCATATGGCATTAAAAGATCAAGCAGTTCTAGACACCACTCCACTGAACATCACATTCATCGCACGGAACAGCAACCTTTTTTTCCTTTTTTTTTTTTCACTCTGACTGAAGAAAATTATTTGTTCTTGCAATGACATGAGGGTGACTAGATGGCAGAAATATCATTATAGTGAGTTATTTTATTTATTTATTTTTTTAAAACAGGTGACGTGTAATGTTTTCAATGTTAAAACACTTTTCGCTTTCCCTGCTTAATGTGAAGAGAATTGTTTAGAAACATTGTTCACTGAGCATCCAATCCATTTTCAATAAATTTAATTTTGTGAATTAAAAAAAAAAACAAACAAAAAAAAAATCATTGCATTTGATTAATCATTTTGTTCATCAGAATATATTAAAATATTTTACCACTTCTGAAGTGTAACCAAAATTTTCTGTTGCTTAAAAATGCTAACTATGCTGCAAATATTCATGGTTGCAAAATACATCATTCAAGCTGCAATCGCTACGTAATGCTTTCATTAGCTTCAAATTATTGACAGGTACTCACATCAAAATAATCACTAATTTTGGGTCCCCGAATTACAGACTTCCCTGTGAGAGAAAATGGAAAAAAGATGTATGATTAAGCATATTAAGTTGAACGTAAAGAACATGCCAGAAAACAGAGAGAGAGAGACAGAGAGACAGAGAGAGAGAGAGAGAGAGAGAGAGAGACACAGAGAGAGAGAGAGAGAGAGAGACACCGAGAGAGAGAGACACAGAGAGAGAGAGAGAGAGACACAGAGAGAG
>JAUMHE010000330.1:238217-249955 GCA_032359235.1 Enteromius mattozi
GTTAAACAGCTCTTCGGAGGTTCTCACCTAAACCTCTCCCAGGGGGAATATCACTTATCTTTAGTCTCTTTGCAATGAAAACAACACATGCAGAAGCAACAGCACGGAAAGAGTACAGCTAAATTATCTCCTTTTTAGGCATGTTGACAGACACACACATTAGTATTAGGATGTAATGCTCGGTGACAGGATGAAAGGTCAGTTGTGCGGACTGACACAAGTTGACAACTGGCCAAACAACTCCAATAATATCCTAAATGCCATGTGTGTGGAAGTGGACGACACCTTAACACGGGCACAATGCCAAATTTACACCCATTACAGCAAGACCAAGCCCAAACTGTGAGAATAACACCTCGGTGTGACTGTATGTGTGTGTTTGTTAGATTTTAGTGTGCTTTAATACACACACGTGCATGGAAACACTCGGTGAAATCAAATCCAACAACCATGAACAAGTGGATTCATAAGAAAAGTTAATAAAACGCACGACGGAAAACAAAACAAATCCATTTAGCTCCTTGAGCGACCCTGTTTGCCATCATGAACCAGAGTGTCCAAGTCTCACTCCTGCTCACTAAAACCTGAAACCTTACGTAAAAATGATCCATTTCCAACGTAATCTTCAACGGAGATACCAAGCCGATCATGCATGTTTTAAAACATTACCAGTTGACGTTTTCTTTATTTCTTATTTCGACTTGCTGGGGCTCCTACTGAGCAGCTGCACTGTAGTACAGTATGAGCTTATGATGCTAATTAGCCAAAAGCTAAAATGCTACAACGCTAGTCTCTCAACGGAATGGGGTTTCCATGCTAACCAGCTGCGAGGCTAAACTGCTAGCACGCTAGCCAGCTAGATGCTACTTCTACCATTAGTTTTGACAGCACACGCTATGCGGCTAACTAGCAAGTAAACCAACTTGCTACCATGCTAACATGCTTGTCAGCCAACACAGAGCTAACAGATTAGCTAGTCCAGCTAAAAAGCTAAGCCGACCGACTGCTTACCTCGTACTGTAACTCGCAACCCAAGTCGGTCGAGTCATTTTAACTCCACTAGCGGAACCGTCCACCAAAACCCTTTCACTATCCAAAACTAGAAAGTTTAGAGAATAAAAGAAGCCCACTTTACCTTCTTTGGCTGGCGCGAGCGGCGCGCGGTGCGTGAGAATACGGCGCCGGGAGCCGCTGGCTGCTGCTGCTGGAGCTAAGATGGCGCCCCCTCCAAACTTCCACTGCTACTTTGCGCACTCATCCAGCCACTTTAAAGAACCATAGAGCAAAACATCAATCAGCTGTCCACGCAAACGACATCAGACAAAATGTGGGAGGTTAAGTGAATGATGATGTTTTTTTTTTCATCGGGAGAGGAGGGGCTGTCAACACTTGGGACAGACACACAAACCTTCATCGCCCTCTGCAGTGCGTCTGGAAGCGCCTGCTACTGCTGCTGCTGAGGAGGATAAAGATGAAAGCTGCTCTCTTAAAACACTATCTATCGCGATACTTGACACTCGTCCCATGAAAATGAGATGGTGGGAGAGACTTCGGGGGCCACTCAGAAATTACTGTCCCGTCAGTCTAAACACCCTTTCCATCACACAAAGGTTATGCCTATATGGCAAACCTAGTGGTGGCTTAAATTATTAGAACACCAGTATTTTCAACAGCTAAAAATGGTTTTAAGTCAGTTGTTTCTATCTTTTGCTGTAATGTGTCAGTAGCAAATTTACATTTCATTAATTGAAATAATCCAGTGAGATTTTTCTCCACATCTGATTCATCTGTCTGGAATGACTTGAAGAAACAGAACAACTTGAGACAGACTAAATCCAGAAGAACTGTCCAAGATACCTCCCTGCAAAACGACTTGAAAAACTATGCACAAGGATAAAAGCTGCTTTAAAAAATAATAGAAGTGAATTGACATCTATCTTTTTTTAACAGTATCCTCATTTTACAGCGTTTTTACACAAGTGCCTGAAACCTTTAAGATCACTGCAGGTTTCTTGAAGCATCACCACAGTTCTTCTGGATTGAGTCTGTCTCAGTTTGTTCTGTTTTTTCATGTCATTCCAGACAGACTGGATCAATATCAGATCAGATTTCTGTGTGGAGCACTGGTTGTCAGATAATAATTTTAAAATTAAAAATCCTAATCTTAAAAAAATTACAATTAATGGCAAAATGAATGTCTATAAATGTAAACTGGTGTTTCTTACTGATACATTACAGCAAATAACTGACTTAAACCATTTTTATCTGATGAAAACACTAGTGTTCTAATAATTTTGTCCACCAATGTATGGCTAAAAATACAACAAAAAGATTTGCATCAAATCAATATCAAGTTCAAATGAAATCCCATGCAATCTTGTTGTGATATGCATTTTATACATACAATCAGTGTTGAGGGTAATGCATTACAAGTAATGCAAAGTAATGCATTACTTTCTAATTTAGAAGGAAATATTTGAGTTTTCAAATACTAAGTACAGCCAGTTACGTTGTTTCCAATGTTTTGACTGACAGCTCTGGAGTTGCCATGTCAAGAGAAATCAGGAGTAAGTGCAGAGGCATTGTATGGGAACATGATCTTATAGTTCTAGACTATATATCAGTATGTATTTAGTCATCTCACCTGCACAAAAACTGATTCAGTATTTCTCAAAATCAATAAAAACAGTCAAATGCAAACTCAGAATATTATACAAACCTGCAATAATTAAATAAGACAAATATCATATAGACCTATGTTTTAATCCCATTTTATTAACCAATATCTTTGCTGCTGACCTACGATGATCCAACCATAGTAAGCAAAAATGACACATTTGTGCTTGACTTTTGTTATTGCTGAATAGTGTTAAACTGTCTTCTCCTGCGCCATATTCTTCATGCAATTTGTTTGAACTACACCCTTAACTAAACAGACGTGAATTTACATTTCCTTCAGATTGAGGAGTATTCATTTCACTTCTGTTTGAAAGGGCCTTTAAGATTTGTAAAATAAAAGCTTTTTTATAATAAAAACCAACAAGCAAGCCTTGCCCAGATTTAAAAAGCAACTCAAAAGTAACTTAACACATTACTTTCCATAAGTAACATAATTAGTTACTTTATAGGGAGTAATGCAATATTGTAATGCATTACTTTTAAAAGTAAAAGTAACTTCCCCCAACCATGCAGACAATAACATATAATCAGTGTTTGGGAGTAACTACGAAATTGTATAATTTAATTACAAAGTAATAAGGTTATACTTTATTTTAAAGTGCTCTTGTTACAGTGTAAATATACATTTAAGTACTGAGTAAAATTAAATAGCTACACGTACTTACTATATGGTCAGGGTAAGGATTAGGGTTTTACTTGCATAATTATGCATGTTTTATTGTTATTATAATAGTAAGTACATGTAAACTGTAACAAGGATACCTAAAATAAAGTGTTACCCAAAACAAACGTAACTGTAATCTGTTACAGTTGAGAAAACAAACGTATAACTACAGTACAGTTACTTATGAAAATGTTACAGATTTCAAAGGGGGTTACATCTGAATATTTTTTAAATATTATATATTAATTTATTTCCCAAATTGCATTGACTGCTTTAAAATATGAGGGGCCGATATGGATTTTAGGACACAGAATCTGACTTCTTTTTTTTTTATATAAAATAAAAACTAAAAGAATTTAAAATCATATGAGCCAATATTTTGTTCACAATAGAACATGGAGAATATTAGTTTCAACTGAGCAATTTTACATTTCAAATTTGATGCCTGATACAGGACTTAAAAAATGTACCAACATTTCTGGAATTCGGGTTGTACTTCACAGGTGCTAAACTCTAACTTGTTGTGGCTGTGCTCTGAAATTATTACTAAATTATTATAATCTTAATTCAAGTGTAAAAGGACTTTAAAAGTCTGACTGTAATCAGTGTGGAGTAGCACTATCCTTGCCTGCTTTAAAATTTCAAAATGATCAACAGTTGAAAACATTCATTAGAATTTTTTTAATAATAACATGAAGTCAGGTATATTACTTTAAAGTAATTGAAATAGTTACACTACTTATTACATGTTAAATAAGGTAATTGGTATTCTGTAACCTATTTCATTTCCAAAGCTTCCCAACACTGCGTATTCTGAGTATAAGAAACACATCTAATTATTATGACTGTGAAGTATGTTTATGAAATAAATGTCAAATAAACATTTTTTAACAAATTTATTTCTTTGAAAATCTATTTGCCACTGCAAACATGTAAAACATTACAAATAAAAACATAAATATACCACATTACAAATCATTCAATAAAAGATGGAGCAAATTTGTTTGTTTGAATAACAAATCAAATCCTCAAATCTTTTGTGGCTCTGTCAAGTTTCAAGGAGTGAACTGGCATTTCCATGACAAGGGATACTTTGCATATTTTGTCTGAATAACTACAAAATAGTATAGCAGACAGTATACAAAATAATCTTAAGAAAAAAATCTAACATTATTTTAGTGTTTAATTATTATGCATTTAACTTTTTCAAGAAATACTGTTATCTTTCAAGACCTCAGTAATTTTAATTCATTTGATATATATATATATATATATATATATATATCTTTCTTGATATATCTTCATAATTTGCTATACTGCTGTACTACTTCATACTTTGCTATATAAGGGAACTGTCCTTTATAATCTTGATAGGACTTTGTGTTCAAGGCCCTTAGCCCAGCTCTTTCAGATCTCAGTCTGCTGCTGAAGTCTGCTGAGGCTTCCTGTATTTGCTCTGTATCCACACTCTGTGCATTACCACCTTCTTTCCTCTGTTTACCTGAAGTCTTCTGTCTTCCAGATTCTGAAGCTCCTCCAAACCAGCATTAGAAAACAAATCATGGACCTCATCTGTACAGAGATCAGGACATTCAGCAGGAATAGTAGGTGTTTATACAAGCCGAAAACTGGAAGGAATTCAAAAGTAATATGCATGGAGTTTAACAATATGTAAAAATAGCCTGAAACAGTTCTACCTTTTGTAAAGAAATACACACAAGTTCCATCCTGGCGCGTATAGAAGTTTTCAGACAAACACTGACCTGCAGAAAGTGATCATACATGGTTACACAAGAATCGAGCATCCAAGTTCCAGTATTACAAGAATAGATTATTAGAAATGGATTAAAAAATATATATATATTGAAAAAACAAAACAAAAAAATAATGTCATACTGCATATTGCTGGTACTGATGATCTGAATTTCAATTAAATTTGTATCACTGTAATAATGCACTTTGAAAAAATATTTAAAATAATGCTAAATGATACCCAGTGTGAGTTAATTAAACATGTTGGTGTAGCTAAAGATATACAAGAGACAAGTCAAAATGCTAATACGACATTTATTGTTTAACATGCATTTTCAATAGAATACAGAAAGAAGGTTCTCTGAATCTAGGTTTTCAAAGCTGTCATATGACAAAGTAAAAAGACTGCCTCAGAGTTAAATGAATACAGAGACAATTACCTTTTTTGAATCTTAATTGTGACAAATCGTATCTGCCGTAGTCTTTGAACAGCATGATTCCTCCCTGCTTCAGGAATCCAGCCAAAGCTTTCACAACTTCTTGTGCTCTGTGAAGGAAACCAGGAGGGTTAGAATAACCTTTATCAATAACAGAGAGGTTATT
The DNA here is from genome assembly GCA_032359235.1 of Enteromius mattozi. Classification (NCBI taxonomy): domain Eukaryota; kingdom Metazoa; phylum Chordata; class Actinopteri; order Cypriniformes; family Cyprinidae; genus Enteromius; species Enteromius mattozi. Next base: position 243,916 of record JAUMHE010000330.1, read on the forward strand.
AATAAAGCTATCATTTGGCATCACATGAGTTTCAATATAGCAACAATTCATCTATATAATTTGTATGGACACATTTTATCACATTTAATGTAACGGATATAATTATAGCTTTTTGAATTAGTTTTTATTTTTATGTTTTATTTTAATTATTTTGTGTTTTTTTTGTTTTCATTTTGTTTAAATCTATACAGTTTTTTCTATTTATTTTATTCCAGTTTTAACTTTAGTTATTTTAGTACATCAGTTTATTTTATTTAATAATCACATTTTTAATGGTTCTAGTTTTAGTTTTAACACTGATCCTGATTTTCATGCAAAAAAACATAGATGCGCTGCCAATTATGAGTACTGTGTCCAGATTTTATTAATAATGCCAAATACATTCCTCATTAAATATAGTACAAGCCCAGACCATTTAAGCTTATTCAAAGTTCATGTTTGCACTTATTTCACTTGGAAAAAAATTATCATAAATACTCCAAGAGCTGTGGCAAAGTATGTAAACTGACTCAATCTCAAACACACAATTTTCTGTCAAGATCATGTTTATGTTTGAGGATATCTTAGATAACTTGCTGGCCATATCGTAACAGCCATTGAGTCAGAGAGAAATGAGTCCAAGAATGAACTTCATCATGTTTTATAACATTTTTGGGCTGCTCATATATAAATATATAAACAATATTAATAAATAAAAACATATATTCATTATTTTAAAGTTATTAAATACATGTTACAACAGTTTCGATTTGACTGAAGGACATAACATTGAGTTAAGAAGTGCTGCTATAAGCGAGACAGCAGTAATGGACGCCGAGGATACTGGTCAAATAAACAGACAGGCCAAGTGTGTTACAGTGTTAACATAATGAATGTGTGTGTGAGAGAGCATATGACCTTTATTACCGTGCTGGGTGGATGGCAGAGAGCACAAAGACCACCAGAATAATGTCCAGACTCTCAGGGGGGAAGGGAAATGGGGACGTTGTGTCACAAATGTCCTGCACAAATGCATGACACACTGCAGGGTCATAGTCTGGGTGCTCCTGCGAGGGGAAAACATGCACAACTGTCCTCAAATGACTGCAGTTTTAGTGAAGCATTTCAGATTTTACCTCCATGGACTCATACTAATACAATTAACAAATGTTAGGAGTTCCATTTATTTTAAAATAAAAGCAGAGGACACTTTAATTACATAAATACATGGGAATGATAATGGAATGCGAGTTGCTTTAATTACATTATGAATACACTAAACAAAAAAAATACTTTTAGGGTGAATTCCATGTACATATACAAACTAGATATTTTTAGCAATGAGAAATGGTGTTAAATAAATGAAATGCTTGTTTTAAGAAAAACATAAATATTAAATACTTACAATTTTGAATTGACCGTTTAAATATTTAATTTCCAGAAATTACTCTTTAACACATGAGCAAAATAATAAAAACTATAACAGGTCACTCAGTCACCAAGTCTTTTAAGCTTACACTGCTTCATATAACTGATTAAAAATACAGTAAAATTGTGAAATAGAATTACAACTGTTTTCTTTTGAACATAAACTGTCCTCCAAAAGTTTGGAAACACCCCTGGCAAAGTGTGGTTTTGGATGATATCAGTAAAAATCCTATACATTAAATTAACTTGACATTATCACTGAAGACCAGCAATAATAATTTTCATTTTGATGAGCTACTATGGGAGGAACTGGACTGGGGTGTCTGTAAGAAGTGTCCAACCAGTGTGAATCATCTTTGAGGAATCCTTCAGGAGGCTTGGAGTAATATATCAAGTCAATGTTTGAATAAACTGACAGCTCGGATGCCCAGATTATACAGAGCTGTAATAGCTGCTAATGCTGGATATTTTGATGAAGATATATAAACTGTTTATGTAATTAAATGTTTTTGTAGTTTGTGTTGTCCCTTTTTAGTGCAAAATGATCACAAATTAAAAAGGATTCATGCCAATATTCATGCCAATATTGTTCAAACCCCACTTTTCTAGGGTGTTTCCAAACTTTTGGAGGGACACAGTTCGTATTATTATTAATAATGTTAAAAAAGTTGTACTGATTATTTTGTGGAAACTGTGAAATTCAAGTGAACATGCTTTTATTCTGATTTATATTTTACTATGAAATATTTACTTTTTAAATTTTAAAAGGTCTTTGCACACGGAGTCTGAAATTGTTGTGCAAAATTTTTGCAATTTTTGCAAAATTGTCTCAGTTACACACTGCCTTTGAAACTTTCGTCTGATATAAAATACAGATCAATTTTCTGCTTTTTTCTGTAGCAAGCATTTTGATAGAAAAGAATGAAAAACACAAAAAAATTTAAAAAGGCAAATTTCGAGTGTGTAATGACCTTAAGTCTTCACTGATAAATTTGATCAATTTAAGCCGTTCTTGCTCAATTAATTTCTTTAAAAAAATGCCTATACTTTGTATTGGTAGTCTAAATTGAAGGAGGCATGCAAATCATATGGTCCTAGATATCACAGAGACTCTGGGTGGGCTCATTTGACTTGGACCTCTTCACAAAATGTTAAAATCTTAGTTCATGAGTACAGTATTTAAAGCAGAATTAGTTTTCACTCAAAATCAAGCATATATTGATGCAATAGAAATGCTGTCGTCGTCATGCAGTGGATGTCACTTCCCCCACTATTCAATATGTTCTGCTGGTGGCATTTGATGAAGGTCTCTGCATACCAAAAAGCATCAAGCACCAGGAGACAGAGCCAAACTCCCACACGACTGATCAGCCGTCATTAACATGAATGGAGAAGAGGATATGTTGCCCTCCCAGTCTTTATTCATTCTCAAAGGCTTTCAGTAATGTAAATCTGGGATGTGTGTGGGCTCTGTTTGATGTAAAGGTGGCAGGTATAATTATGCACTGAGAAGCAGAGACAGGTGACTGTCATTTACCTGGATGAGCTCAATAGCTCGAGAGGAGAAGTCACAGCAGTACAGAAACGCCTCACTGCCCCTAGAAATACACCAATACACCTGTTTACTTGTTACTTCTATTAAGAGCTTGTATTAAACTTTCTGACTTTCATCTCCTTGTCTCAGAAGTTAATATGTATGGGATAATATACAATCGGCCTCTGCTTTGTGTCCTGATCATCCTGTTACAGTTTGCTTTATGAATAATAATGACTTAAACATTACTGACTGTACAATATCCTACTTATTATACAAATATTTACCAAATACACTACAAGTTTTTGAACAGTGAGAATCCTAAAGAAGCCTCTTCTGCTCATCAAGCATGAATTTATTTGATGTAAAGTACAACAAAAATTTGTAGTATTTAAAATAACTTTTTTTTTTTGTTTGAATATATTTTAGAATGTAATTTAATTTCAAAGTAGAATTTTTAGCAGCATTACTCCAGTCTTTAGTGTCACATGATCCTTCAGAAAACACTCTAATATGCTGATTTGCTGCTCAGAAAACTGATTATGATTATGTTGAAAGTAGCCAAGAAGATTTTTTTTTCAGGTTTCTTTGATGAAAGTTCAGAAGAATAGCATTTATCTGACATAGAAATCTTGTAAAACATTGTAAGTGTAGCTTTGATCACTGGAATAAATTACATTTTAACATATATTGAAATAGAAAGTAGTTTTTTTAAATAGTAAAATATTTCACAATATTACCACTTTTGCTGTATACAGTACTTGCGATCGGATAAATTCAGTCTTGGTGAACAGAAGAAACTGCTTTAAAAACTTACTGTTCAAAAACTTTTGACTGGCAGTGTACAAAAAAACACTGACATTAAAACCTGATGTGTTTATGTTATCACACAGGAATTTAAATACTGAAGATATCATTTCTCACACAAAGCGATCACATGGCATCAGGAGAAGCTTGAGAACTACCTGTACTAGTGTTCGTAATTTTGGGGTCAGAAATGTTTTTTTCTTCAGCAGGGATAAATTAAATTGATCAAACATGATAGTAAAAACTAATGTACCAAAAGAGTTCTACTTTGAATGATTGCTGTTTTTTTTTTCTGAAGTCATGTGAATCATGTGAAACTGAAGACTGGAGTGATGCTGAAAGTACATTCAAATAGAAAACAAAATGACTGTTTTTTTACTGTATTTTTGATCCCTTGGCAAGCACAGATTTCTTTCAAAACATTTTTCTCAAATTATACTGACCCTACTTCTACATGACTTCTCTTAGCAATAAAACTGAGATTTTTCTTCTGAGGACTTCTCCTGAAGATGGCCCTCTTACCTGATGGTGCTGATGATGGGAAACACACTGTTACCTGCACCACAGCCCACCTGCAAACAACAAATCAAACAGAATAATCCCAAAGCTGAAGTATTTAACACAGCACAAATGATTGTGACAGTAAATATATTGTTCATGAGGGACTGAGCGAAACTATAATACCTCTAGTATCCTGAAAGCAGCATGTTGTCCAGGGAATGCCTTCATATGACTGGTTAATGCCATGGAAGCACATGAGTCCTTCTCCAGGCTGGACATCCCTGCGGCGTCTGGAGGGAGGAGCTCTGAGAATTCATTCAAGAGCCAGTTTCGGTTTTTGAAGAACTTCCGCTGGTGCATCTCATAAAATTGGTCCCAATACTTATGAGCTTCTCTGTCATATTTGGCTGATGGGAGAAAAAACATAAAGGCCTCAAGCTGGCAACCATTAAAAGGTGGCATGTATTACCTGAGCGTAGGGTTTGAATCCTTACATTGCTCTTCTACAGGAATCTTCTCTTTAGAGTTCTCCTCTGCTTTTTGTCTAGCTTTCTCTGTCTCCTCCTCTGTCCACTGCACATGATCCCTGGAGCACAGCACAGGTTAATTGAATGTTATCTTATTCTTATTCACTGGTAGTGATGTGTCTCTATGAGCCGGCTTCTTTAAGTGAATGATGAGAGACGTGTACGGTCTGAGAGCTGATTTCTTTCTTTACAACCTCGATTCCAAAAATGTAATGGACATTTTGTAAAATGCAATAAAAATCTGAATCTGTAACACAAGATTCTGTTATTTTATAACTCTTTAAACCTTTATTTAATTAACCAAAGTACAAAAAAATTAAAAAAATACATGTGTGTATGTATATATACACATATATACATACTGAATACTTTTGCAAGACACTGTATATACATATACAGTGCCTTGCAAAAGTATTCATACCCCTTTTTTCACATTTTGTTGTGTTGCTGCCTTATGTTAAACTGCTTTAAATGACTTTTTTTCCCCACATCAATCTTCATCAATTTAGGCTTTATGGCGGTGTGGCAAGACTCAGTCCTCTCCTCAGTTAAGACACATGAAAACACACTTGGAATTTCCAAAAGGACCCTCAGACTCTGAGAAACAATATTCTCTGGTCTGATGAACCTCAATTCTAAGCATCATGTTTGAAGGAAACCAGCTCTGTTCATCACCTGCAAGGTACCATCCAAAAGTAATGTGTGCTGGTGTCAGCCTCATGCTGTGGGGCTGTTTTTCAGCGGCAGGGACTGAGGGACTCATCAGAAGCAACACTGAGTGCAGCAAAATATAGAGATAGCCTTTAAGGAAACCCAGTCCAGAGCATTCAGAAACTCAGACTAGGCAGAAGGTTCACCTTCCAACATGACAATGACCCTAAACACAGCAAGAGTGGCTTATAGTCAACCCTGTGAATGTCCCAGACAGCATGGAATTGAACCCAGTCAAATATTTCTGGAGAAACCTGAACATGTGCATCTGCCTCCATCCAGTCTGACCGAGCTTGAGAGATGAAAAGGAGAGGAGAAGAGTGGCAGATAATTGCCAAATTGCTGATGAGCAAAGCTTCTGTGAGGCTGTGAAGATGCCTCAGCTAAATATTTAGTATGAATACTTATGCAATGGAATCATTTTAGTGTAAAAAAAAAGTAATTTACACTCCACACTCCAAAAAAGTTGGAGGAGAGGTATGTTTAACACTGTGTCACGATAACTGTCCTTTTAATTATTCTGTAATTGTTTGAGAAATGAGGTCACTAAAGG
>JAUMHE010000330.1:254725-267473 GCA_032359235.1 Enteromius mattozi
TCCAGTCTGTCTGGAATGACATGAAGTAACAGAACAAACTGAGACAGACTAAATCCAGAAGAACTGTGGCAATGTCTCCAAGATGAAGAAAAAAAACCTACCTGGAAAAAAAAATATTCCAAAGTTGGTCCAAACTCATTTTCCTAACACTCAGTGCAAAACTGAGCCTGTAAACACATCACTTTAGATGACCTTTATCTGTTTCAATATAACTATAGGTCAAGTTACTTTCTCTTTGGATTTTTGATGACTATTTTTGGTTATTCCAGTGACTTCTAAATTCGGCCTGATGTAGAATAGAATAAATATCCAATGATTTTACTACTTCTTTAGTCACCTCTTCTTTAGTCTACTATGAATATAAGTTCATGTTTTGATGTCAGTTGTCAATACTTTTCTCTACAGAGTGTCCTCCCATATTGTTTGAGATGTCATGCTTTGAGAATGGAGTTCAGATTGGAGGTCATCCCTGGCACTACATCTACACCCCTAACCACAAGAGACACAGAGGAACCCATCATATCTGCTCTATCACTGACGGGGCTCTGGTGAATACTTTCCTTCCTCTAGATATTCTTAGGAAAATCAGTCCTACAAAAAAAGCCAAGCTGCAATAAACTCTTGAGGCAAGGCTAGACAAACAATATTAGGTTTATCTCTAATCTTGCTTATAAAAATTACACAGTAAACAGTTTTGAGAATAACAATTGGTATGATACTTATCTAAACTGTTATCTCGCAGCTCTGTATATAAACCTGGGTGTATATTACATCCAACTTTATATGTTTACATACAGTACACTCACATAAAGAGATAAATATTATATATAACATTTCAACTGCCCGTTTTTTATTTCATTGCAAAATGTCATTTAGACAAATTTAAAGGTGATTTTCTCAGTATTTTGATTTGTTTGCACCCTCAGATTCTAGATTTTCGAATAGTTGTATTTCGGACAAATATTGTCCTAACAAACCATACATCGATGGAAAGCTAATTTTCACAAAGTTTTGTGGTCCAGGGTCACATATGAAGTTGCATATGCAAGTATGTCTAATCCAGTAATCTGTACATCAGGCTAAGAACGGCGTCCAGGACATGAAATGTGACTCTCTGGAAGCAGACAGGATCTTATTTCACCCAGATGACTCTGGTCGAGTTGTGCATGCTGGGCCCAGCACAATAAAGTGAGCATAATACTTATCATATATGGCAAGAGACAACGCTGCACATTGAATATTTTCATATAACCGGAATCTTCTTGTAAACAATGTCCTTGAACAAGGACAAACAAGTGCAAGAGAAACCATGACCTTAACATTGAGAGAATTGTTCAGTTATGCACCTTAGAAACCATGTACCTGTAGATAATGACACTTCTCCAATTTTGGTTTTCTCTATAAATATTGTTTTCACTTTTCTCTTTTCCAGTGTTCTGAAAATCATGGCTGAAGCAGGATGTAACTGGAAGCATGAGATAGTCACGGACTTCTCCATCACCGCTGCTCGTGACAATAGAGTAAATGTTGTCTATGGGTTTATTACAGCTGTAGTAGCAGTATTAAAATATCAATACTCAGCAGAAATACCAGCTGATATGTGTTACTGCATTGAAGGGTGGTTTGTAAACAATGGTGGTTCTTCCCCACAGGCTTCTCAGACGATCGTGACGTCTTCTGGCCGGGCAGTGAAAAGGAGATTCCAGTTGTTAGACGATGACCCTGAGCAGGAGGTACTGCCAATCACAGTTCTTCAGTAGGTCTTTGTTGGTGCAGAGATCCCTCTTCTTATCAGGAACTGCTGATCTTTTTTTAAAGCACCAGAGCATATTTGGAATGCGGCACTTCAAAAATGAAAACATTATTTACTCACCCTCAAGTTGTTCCAAACTTATATGACACAAAAAAAACACAAAAAGACAAATGTGCATGCTTTTCACAAAGTTGTGTGTGTCATGTAGTGATGATATTTTTTCAGTTTGGTATAATCAAAATAAGTGGCATATGAGAACCAACTGACAAACTTGGTGAAATGTGTCTTGATGTGCCAAATTTGTTGATCACAGTATGGTTTCCCTGTATTAAAATGTCATGTGTTTCATAGAACAAGAAGTTACAAGGTTTTGATACATTTCTATAGCTTATATAGATTCTATAGATTATATAGTTGCATAAATCTAAACTATTACCAGGCAGCTTTATATACAAAGCTGGGTGCATATATTTATGCACACAGTGCACTCAGAAAAAGTGAAGTATACTATTTAGCAAATTTCAGCTGCCTCGCTATATTATCACCCAACGCATAAGATATAGGCATATGATGGTGAGAAAATGATGACATGATGTTAATTTTTACCTGAACTGTCACTTTAAAACATGTTTTTATGTGGCAAACTCTGTAAAAGCAATGATGATGTAGTGGAATAAGGCTGTCACTCTAGTGCTTTTTTGAGAAGGTCTGTTACGTTTTATGCTTTGGTGTTTTCATGTATTAACTTGACGGTCTTATCTAGACATTCAGAATAGTGAAGTATGAAGATGAGCTTGATCTGTTGGCTGTGGTAGACATCACTCACACTGAAGATGAAGGACAGGCCCATCTACGGCTACATGACAATAAGACAGGGGTTTTAATGAAGAGAGTTCCTCTAAAAGAGCCATGGGATGTGGTATGACATTTAAACTAATGTCTCTGTTTTAGATATCATTCGCTCTATCTGTCATAATAACCCAACATCAACTGTGCTTTGTTTTCCAGACCTACAGTCACGATGTTTACTTTGATAGAGACACAATTATTCACACTTTCCAAGAGAAAAACAACTCATTCTGCTGCCATGTTTATAAAATGAAGAGACGAGCTTCAGATGAACCATGAGCACATTTTATATTCCTGTATAGGATGATTAGCAATGAACTATAGTGCATTTTTAGAAACAAACGAAACATAATTAGTGCTGTATAATGTGATTAATCACATCCAAAATAAAAGTTTTGGTTTACATAATATATGTATGTGTACTGTGCACACATGAAGTATATATTTTGAAAGTATTTACATGTTTATACATTTCTATATAATATATGCATGCATGCGGTTTTTTTTTATATATACATAAGAAATATACACAATATTATGTAAACCAAAACTTTTATTTTGGATGTGATTAATTGTTTGACAGCACTACATATAATTACATTTTTTAATTTTGAATTTTGAGAACTCGTAAGCAAAATATATATATTTTTTATAGTTAAACCTTTCACACTGTCATTTGGATTGAAAAAATAACATCCCTTTACAAACACGTTTATTTGTGGATGGAATTTGACTTGAAAGACATTTCTAGTTATATTATTTTATTTACTTGTAACTTTACTAATAAAGACTGGTTTGTGACAAATACTCTCTTGTCATGTGATGTTGCATAAGTTCAACGTGGTTAGTTACAAAATTGTGAAAGATGTCTCTGTCCCAAAACCTAGTGAGCTGCCTACCTAGACAGCATTATGGGCATCATAAGTCTAAACTTGCCCAAAAAATAAGTGCATTATCTAATCTCTAATATGTTGTATCTGTTTGCTTTCTTTATATTCATTCTACAGTTAACAAATGCAAAATTCTATTTGTTTTCTTTTTATTATAGGCTTAACCCAGTGCTTTGTGTACTGGGTTAAGCTAACAGACTTAGCACTTGCATATTATTGTTTTTTTGTTGCTTTTGATTGCTTCCATTGTCCTCATTTGTAAGTCACTTTGGATAAAAGTGTCTGCGCTTTACAAGTAGCATTTTATGAATCATACTTCAGGTTAAAACTTAGTGAGTTTTAATCATAAATTTATAATAAAGTTTAAAACCTGGACAGTATTTCTGGCCATCATCTACTAAGGTCAAAACCTAGTGTATGACAGGAATCATCCTACAACTGCATTTTAATCCCCAGCAATGCTGCCCAGATAGGCTGCATACTAGGGTTTGAGACGGCGCCTCTTGTTTGGGCGAGAAAGTGCAGAGACGAACCAGCCCCCGTCCGACGTGCCGCGTGTCGTTGCTCTGCTGTAGTCGGATGAGTTTAGTGCAGACTGCGAGGATGGAGAACTACAAGCACTTTCTCCTTCTCTTCGCTCTGGCGCTGGGGTTCGGGTTTGTGTCGATCGCCTTGGCTCTGACCTGGGTTTTGGGCTACAGAGAGGGGCTCGGCTGGGACGGAGGAGCCGCTGAGTTTAACTGGCACCCGCTCTTAATGGTGATCGGGTTTATCTTTCTCCAAGGAATCGGTGAGGAGTTGGGATGTTTACATTTCATCCAGCAACCAGAGGTTTCGCACTCCTGAGTCTTTAATCATGATTTAAACTAAGAAACAGCTCACAGGGCTACCAACAAAACAACAGCTAGAATCTGCAAAAATAAATCATTTTAGTTGTGCAAATGTGAAGTTACGCTTCCTTCTCCCGTTATGTTGCTTTTCACCAGGGAATGTGGTGTGAGAAATTCGTAATTTAACTTTTAGATTTCGACATTACGGGAATTAATGCTATGTTCGTTCGACTTCTCGTTACATAGCCTATTATGTGTTAAAAAAACGAAGCGAAACTTTTTTCGGACACAGTTTGAGTAAAAAATGGTGGCCGTGTGTCAAACCGTGCTGCGCTGCCTACATAGACAGCAGTGACGTAACAATAATCACAGCCTATGATTTTAATATATTTTAAAATTCTTACCACTCGTTGGTTTTTAACCAACGCATGTTATTTTGGCTGTCATCGGTCTACCAAGTTTTATTTATTTATTAATAAATAATAAAGCTAGATTGTATTGTTATTTTTTTCTTCTTCAGCAATTCTAGTGTACAGGCTGCCATGGACCTGGAGGTGCAGCAAGCAGATGATGAAGCTCATCCACGCAGGGCTGAACGTTCTCGCCTTCATCTTGGCTGTCATTTCTGTGGTGGCTGTGTTTGATTTCCACAATGCAAAGAACATTCCCAATATGTATAGTCTGCACAGCTGGATTGGCCTGGCTGTTGTCATACTCTACCCAGCACAGGTAAGATTTCACAGACACACTACATCTGACACTTCAACCAAAGAGAGCCGTTATCCTACACTTTGGCCACATTCAGTTCACTTAAATCACAATAATTACCCAGTTTAATTTAATTTTCCACTGTCTTACTGACTAGGAAAAGTTAAAATTATATGCTGTTTTTGTTACAGTGTCTTTGAGATTTTAGTTTTTAAATGATAAACAAGATTTTCAAAAATTTTTGAAGGAATTATTTTATTCCCACCAAGGCTGCATTATTTTTCTTTTCTTTTTCTTTAATTCAAATATTATTAATTATTATTAATGCTATGTTAAGTGACCTGTTTTCTATTTGAATATATTTAAAAATGTATTTATTAATAAAATTTTAAATGAATCTATGGCGTTCTGTGATGGCAAAATTCAATTTTAGCAGCAGGTACCCTTCAGCATCACGTGTAGAAATTATTGTAATCAATTCAAGTTTTGAATCAGCAAGATTTTTTTTTTAAGATATTTCTTGTGCTCACCAAGGCTGCGTTTATTTGATCAAAAATACAGAATGAACAATATTCTTGTGAAATATTACAATTTAAAATAATGTTTTTCTATTTGAATGTATCGTAAAACGTAATTTATTTATATGAAGCAAAGCTGAATTTTCTTCATTCATTACTCCATTTCATTACTCGTCAAGTGATTCTTCAGAAATCATTCTAATATGCTGATTTATGATTAATATTGTTAATTGCTGCTTAACAATTTTTTGCAACGTCTAATATTGATTCTTTGATCAATAAAAAGTTAGAAACCACAGCATTTATTCAAAATATAAATCTTATCTAACAACATAAGTCTTCACAATCACTTTTTATTAAACACATCCTTGCTAAAAATAATCTTTTTTGTTTACAGATTGTTTCCAACACTGAATATAAATCAGCATATTAAAATGATTTTTTGAAGGATCTTGTGACACTGAAGACTAAAGCAATGATGATAAAAATTCAGCTTTGGATCGCAGGAATAAATTGTGTTTTAAACTACATTAAAATAGTAAACCATTGTTTTAAATTGCATTAATATTTCGGAATATAATAGTTTTTTTCTGTATTTTTGATCAAATAGCTGATCAGCATAAGAGACTAAGACACACACATAATTTGTACCATTTATGTCAGAGTCCTCAGGTGTGATGTGTTGTTCTCTCTCATTATTTATTAGATAGTTATGGGCATTGCGGTCTATCTGATTCCTGTAACTCCAGTGTATGTGCGTGCTGCTCTTATGCCTGTACACATCTACAGCGGCCTGTTCATCTTCATCAGTGGAATAGCCACAGCTCTCATGGGCATCACAGAGAAACTCATATTTAGCCTGTAAGTACAGCTTCACACAACACAAACCATAGTGGCAGAGTAATCAGTTCCTGTCATGTGCGCTTTGAAAGTCAAAGCAAATTTGCACTTAGTAGAGGAGATCTTCATTTTGTTAGTAATGTCTTACAGGAAGAGCCCTGGTTATAAAGACTCTCCACCGGAAGCTGTTTTGGTAAATGTTCTTGGGCTGCTCATCATTGCATTTGGTGGTCTTGTTCTCTGGATTGCTACTCGGCCCTCTTGGAAGAGGCCAAAAGAAGGAATCACACAAGTGATGAGCAATGACAGCTCAAACCCAGGGGACGTAAAAATGGCCTTTACCATGACCTCAAGAACCGACCAAGAGTCCAGCCTTGAGACACGCAGGCGCAACGGAAAAGCAGAAGAGTCTGGATAAACAGAGAGTTTGAGTTCATTTCATCTCAAAGAAACAGAAGCATCATTCCAAACTGTTTGTTATTTTGAAATTATTTAGAACAGTTTCACACTAGGTATATATCAATGCTGAAATGTCTGCTGTCATGGAAGTCTTTGAAGGGCATTTTGAACTGACAGCTGTTTTTGCGCTGTATTATCTCTGCTGTCATTAAGAACACATAGATGTGTGTACCATCCCTCCTTGCTGCACTTTTCTTTCTTTTTTTTAAGATATTTGAAAGTATTTGCACTATTATAACATTTAACACACTGTAAGTTCAGTTACATTGTAATGCATTATTTCAGTCATATAGTGTTTATAATACTCCTGGTTAATCAGTTTGTTCATTTTAAACATAAGATTGTATTTAAAATGTTTTTTTTTTAAAAGCAATATGCTATTAGGGACAAGTTAAACTTATAACTTTTTGTGTATCTGTTGGAACATATCAAAACCAAGATTTGTATTTTATATTACCAAAATTATTTACCATTTGACGGATGGTTTTTGTATGATATGCTTAAAATCATTAAATATTTAACATTTGTGGATAGTTTTTTTTCCCCCTTATCAAATGGCAATGTTAGGCTAACTTCATTCAATAAAACAATTGTTTTGTACCTAATTTAGAACGGCAGAAGAATGATAGACATATGGACAAAACAGGCAGAAGTTTATTGTCTGTTGTGTAGATGTAATCCCAGCAAACGGGGCATTTTGCTAAAATCTTCTTCAATCCACTTTTGGTCTGCTTTTTGGACTTAGTGTTCATAATCATAATGTTCCTAATGGTCATAATGTTCACTGGTGGACATTTGCAGGACATTACGAACATTTGCGTCTCAATTACCTTGTAATTTAAAGGGGTCATATGATGCGATTTCCTTTCCCTTTGTGTTACATGCTGTTAGTACATAGATAAGATCCCTGAAGTTGCAAAGACTAAAGTCACAAAACCAAATAGATGTTCTTTATAAAATTTGACTTGTCCACACTCCCCTGAAGTGGCTCGTTTAACCCTCTACTGCACGCATTATGACCTATAAAAAAAAAAAAAACATTTGACTGTTTTTATTTTCTTAGAATGGCTTAACTTCAAGTGCTGTAAAAAAAAAAACAATGTGGGAAAAAATATTTAAGGTACTTTATATGTTGCCATATGGCAACAACATGCAATAGTGGAACTAACTTAGAAATGCAAGTTTATAATTAATAATTATATTATTTAAAAAATTTCGCTAGAAATGTTTGTTGTTAACAGACAAAATACAGTAGGTCCAATAAATATTATAATCAATAAAAAACAAGTCTAACATATCCAGATGCATCAGAATAATGTAGCTAACACTGTATACTAATTACTTCATGAGTTCAGATGTTTGAAGTACAGGCTAACAAAGAAACCCCCTTTTTTCAAACCTCTAAAAGCTTTAAAAAGTGATTTAGCTGATAAAGTTGGTCCCCATTAAATAAAGTCTACAGCTTTTCTGAGGTAGCTTTTCTTTTTTTACTGTACAGTTTGTGCTTTTACTTTACAAATGACTTGTTATTCAGGCACACTGACTCGAGTGGCTCTCTGAAGCAAGTGGCTCTAAACACATTTAACAATGGACTGAAACGAAAGAAGCCAAACGGGCGGGGTTTATATGTTGTTGACACCTGGCCTCTTGAGCACGCGGGTCCTGAGGGTGAATACGCCTTTTAGCATCAAAAGCGAAAGTAAAGTCAGAATTACAGAATATAAAATCACATTTTGAAGACTGCCATAAATACAATTTTACGGTAAGTTCAGTTGTAAGCTTTTGATATCTATTATTGCACAATGTTTATGTAGTCGCGTTGCTCTTATACTAGCTGTTCTATATTATTCATTATTTGTGTGTACTCTGTTGCACTTACCTCTCTTTTATTTTGGGCAATATCAAGCAGTAGCTTCTGCTCACCGTGCAATATTTCTGTGCAATATCTGACTGTTCTTTATACTCTTTGTTTAGCCTGCACTAATTTATGGGTGAATGCACTGTACGGATTGCTGTAATTTCGCTGCACTTTAAGTACAGTGACAATAAAAAAGAATCTTGAATATCGAGAATATTCTGCTTTAAGTTAAGATTAATTTACAGGTTCTTTACCAATTAAAATATGCAAAGGGAGACATTAAGGACAGATCGATGAGCAGATTTTTATTTTTAGGAGGTGTTACAGTCGTCACTTCTTCGTCAAATGTGTCGCGGATTACAATTAGCTGATATTATTGTAATGATTAAACTTTTTTTTAAAAAAGGGTAAAAGGATAGGTTATAGCTCTAAAGGGGGTATAGGGAATTCTTGTGGTGAAAGACTTCCTAGTTTCTTTTCAGTTGATAAATTTTGCAAAGCAAATTTGGAGCTGACGTCAGTGTCACAATATTATTCCAGTTCTGCAAAGTGTTTTTGATTGACTTAATTTACTTAATTATAGCAAACATCATCAAAAAATTTTATGATTTATTGCTATTATGCTGCATATTAATAGCAGCATCTTGAGGAGAAAATGTCATTCAAGATACAGAGAATTCAAATGAAACTATCATCAGGCACAATAACATGAGCCCTCTCAGTACTGAAACAGAAGATTTTTAAATCGTTTGTACATAAATGACTTGTCTCTTTGTCATGTGCAGTGTCATCGTATCCTAATTTGTTCACAATATGCCCAATCTATGTAGGCTAGGGCTGCATGAGATATTGCATCCAATTGTCCTGCGCATCTTATCAGTAAACCTAGATCTGATTAGTAATATATCTCCATTACATGCTTTCAGAAGGAGCGGATTTTAATGCACAGAGCCATAGTTTACTGTCAAGCTACACAATTCGTGCTCATAATCGCAGATGAATTGCCTGCAATAATGAATGTGATATTGTGTAGCTTGTCATTTCTTGGGTGAAATTAGGGTGTGTTTTGGGGGAAGCTGGCACTGGAGGGCTGGACGAAACCAGCGGAGACTTAGGAGACAAAGGAGGGCTGGGCTCCCAGTTGAGCTCTGCACTGTGAGTGAGCTCCGTGTTGAGCTCTGGAGAGCAATCTAGAGCGGACTCTGGAGAGAGTATAGGGGCTGAAAACTCTGGAGAGAGCGCCCATATCCATGAGGTTCATGATATGCACTGGAGCCCACTCTGGCACTAGAGTAATAGAGCCGGCAGGCTTGAGAGTAAAGTGGCTAAGTGAGTGGTTTTTTGCCTAAGGAATGAAAAAGAATTGGAGTCTGGAATGAGATAAGTGCAGACTGGCATGTGGAGTATGCCCTATTTAACTTCTGTCTTCGCCTTCGAGCTCGAGGGTACCTTGTGGGTGAACAATTGGTTCGGTATGTGGAGGGTCCTAGATGGAGTGAGCTGGAGAGGCACGGTGTGTTTTAGATGAGGATTATTTAAAATTTCCTTTGTTTCTTCTACCTCAAAATTAGAACCATTTAAAAAACACTTAGGGAAATCACAATGGATTGTCTTCTCATCCAAACCTATCTGAAAAAGACACTGAGTGCAGTGTCATGCCAGCTCACTTGATAAGACAACTCAATCATTTAAATAATCCTCATGCAGCCCTCTCTGAAATCTGAATCAAAATGTAAAAAATTTAACTTTCCTCCTTATTCTTAACGACAAAACAGTGTGGCCATTTGTAACTTAAATATGCAAGGTTTCCAGTCTCATTCATTTCCAGTTATATTAGCTGTACAAAAACAGTCCGTTTTGCTACTTTATATTGAAAAATTGTTTTTTATTGCATTGTTATAGTTATAAACAAACTAATTTTATCATTTACTGTGCTTTGTTTGTATAGTAGTTATTTACCTATAGGGGCTAATGAACCAGAATATAAGATTTTTATTTATTGATTTAAACATTGCTGCTGTTTTACTAAACATTTCTTCTAACATATAGCTGCAAAATTAAACCAGATGGGTGAACAGACTCAAACTCAGGACTAAAAGGTGCAAAATGGCTTCTAAAACAGTATAATACCATATCAATCTAATTTATAAAGCATTATTCATTTTAATGTAATTACTTTATTTGTTAATATTGAAACACTAATATTGTAATAAGATATTAAAGAACTTAGTGTTATGTTGGAAAGACTTACAGTACCATGGATGCATAAGTGCATTATTCAAATATTTAAATATTTAAAGCAGCTCTTATCTAGTTTCTCTTTCACTCTCACTTGGTCTGTCACGATTAGCTGGAGTTGCCAGCCCAGCTTTCTGGTTGACACTCCAGCGTCAGACTTGTACTCTGTGTTTTGTGTCTGTTTTCATTCATGGACTCACTCACACGAACTCATGTCTCCGCCCTGCTCGTCAGTTGTCATGGCATTTCATTGTTGTCTCCACCCACTGACCTAGTTCTATGTGTATAAAACCCCGGATGTGTTTGTATGTCTTGACGGTTCATTGTACTGTCTCGCTGTCGTGTTTTCCATTCGTGTTTCATTGTGTTTCTGGATTACTGTTACCGACCTCGCCTGCCTTTGACTACCGTTTCTGTTTTGCCCTCTGGATACTGTTAACCCCTCGCACGACCCACGCAACGGACTTTGTTTATGTTTCTGCCTCGCCTCTGACACTCCTGTTCGCCGGTATTGATCCTGTCCATCTGTTTACGCTCTGTGTGACATTAAATAAAGCCTGCACTTAAATCCGCACGCTTCCTTGCCTCCTTTACGTTACAGAATGAACCGTCAAAAAGGATTAAGCGGCTTTCCGGACACACGTGAGCTTCAAGACTGTTCATCGCCTCGCTGGCAGGATTTAGCACCGGTTTCGCCATCACGCCTGCTCTCGCTGTTTCAGCGCGGTCGGCACATAGAGGATTATGTCAAGGACTTCGTAGCGATCAGCCACCGCGTGAGTGTCACCGAATCTGAAATTAAAGATTATTTTCTATCTGGTATGGATCTCGAATTATTGGATGATTTGCCCAATTTTGACGAGTCAAACTGGCTCCCGCCTCGCCGTTCGGCAACCCCCACTCCCACACAAAATGGCTGCCGATCGCGAGACGCCACGCAAGATGGCTGTCACTCCCGAGCCTTCACACAAGATGGCCGCCGATCGCGAGACGCCACACAGGATAGTCACCGCATCCGAGTCTGCACCCGAAATGGCTGCCGAGACGCCGCACAAGATGGTCACTACCGCCCCTGAACCCGCACCACTGTCGTCTGCCACCCATGAAGACTTCAAGCCGGCTCCAAGGTACGATAGACTGTCTTCTTGTTTATTGGACCCCCCTATGACGTCTGTTAGGGCCACTGGGGTAACCTAGGCTTCTGCACGGGTCCCCTCAGAGACTGTCTCCCTGTCCACGGTGCTCCCCGTTATGGCTGTTGCCATTTTGTGTGTGTGGGCCACTCACTGCTCCCCAGAACCCTTCTCAGAACCAGCCTATGGTCCCTATTCCTCATGGCCCGAGCCACCAGAACCCATCTGTGATCCCGATTCGTCATGGCTCGATCAGCCGGAACCCGTGGAGGACTCTGATCTGCTATGGCCCGAGCCACTTGAACTGTCGGTTCCGGTTTCACAGCCAGGAGAGCTGTCTCAAATCCTCGCGGTTCCTAACCCGCCAGTAATGGGTCCCAGCCCCGTATCACGGTCAGAGGAGCCGTGTTTAACCCTGTCGGTTCCGGTTTCACGGCCAGCGGTGCCGTCAGAAATCCTCGCGGTTCCTAGTATGCCAGTAACGGGTCCCAGCCCCGTATCACCGTCAGAGGAGCCGTGTAATGTCCTGTCGGTACCGGTTTCACAGCCAGGAGAGCTGTCAAAAATCCTCGCGGTTCCTAGTCTGCCAGTAACGGGTCCCAGCCCCGTATCACGGTTCGAGGAGCCGTGTTCCATGTTGTCGGTTCCGGTTACACGGTCAGGAGTGCCGAA
>JAUMHE010000330.1:276004-286527 GCA_032359235.1 Enteromius mattozi
TAAATAGGAAAAAGATCTGCCACCCGCAGTAGATTTTGATATTCTAGGTATTATCAAATGGCCAGAGTTTTGAGAATGGAGTGGACGTGGAGGACTATAATGTGATAAGAGCTCTCTCAAGTACTGAGGAGCTAAGCCATTAATGTTGCTCAAAAGAAAGAAACCTGTTAAATTCTGTTTGTTTTACATAATAAAATATTGCTAAATGCTTAAAATGAAATATGAAAGTTTGGCATGTATTAAAAAAAACTTTGGTGTCTTTGATGAAACCACTTTTATTTAAAATGATCCCAAACCCGAGGATATTAATATCAGGCCTGACCCGTGTCTAAAGCACCTGTCTGTGTTTTGAACCCAAATGCACTTGGTTTCCAGTCCAAGTGGACCCATGAAGAAGATCTCTACCTTCCAGTCCTACCTGTGCTAACAAAGTCACACACACACTTGTGTTTTTGTTTTTTTAGCTTCACAGATGCTGTGATTAAGATCAGAAACCGGCACAATGATGTGGTGCCCACCATGGCTCAAGGAGTGGTGGAATATAAGGAGACCTACGGGACTGACCCGGTCACCAGCCAGAACATCCAGTACTTCCTGGACCGCTTCTACATGAGCAGGATCTCTATCAGAATGCTCCTGAACCAGCACAGTAAGACACGCGCACACACACACACACACACACTAGTGCTCTGTGACTCTTTATAATGGGCTCTGTTATGGACAGCAAGAATTCACAGTTGGATAATTGGGTCTTCTGGAAAGTGTAGATTGGATTAGCAGCACTGCCTGACATGTTTACATGTTTCACAGCCATCAGTGTCCCAGATATCATGCATTGATCCGTCACCCAGGAAACATCGAGCTGTGCTGTTTCACCACCAATGAGAGGATTACATGTCAATAACATGCTATCTGTGTGTTTCCAGCTCTGCTGTTTGGGGGAAAGATACGTGACAACCCTGCTCATCCCAAACAGATCGGTAGCATTGACCCCAGCTGTCTTGTCATGGATGTTGTGAAAGGTCACTGAGATCTATCTATCTCATAAACATGTAGCAATAATAAATGTTTTTATTAATGAGGTAATGACAATTAATTTTTTAATTATTATTATTTTTTTTATTATTAAAGTACTCGTTTTTAGATTAATGTTTAGATTTTTTTTTATTTATTTTTTTTCAAATCATCGTAAATTAAATTCAGTACAGCAAATGATGAATAAATACTTAAATGTATGAATAGAATTTAAGCAATGTCATTTATACAGTAATTTATAAGAAAACAACCCTAAAGTTGAAAGTACACATCTAGTCATCTTACAATGAGTATTTTATGTTTATATGAGCGTTGCGTTTAGTATAGCAGATGCTACCTTGATGAGTAAATACTTTGATGTGGAAATATGTGTGGAATATATCATATATACACTGAGAATTGCAAAAAATAAAACTAAACAAAAAAACTTGTGAAACCTCTAGACACGTTACAGTAATTAAAATAAAATTATAAAATGTTTGTTACAGCATAAATTAAATGTTACCTTGATTAAATGTATGAATCATGTTTCATTGTGTTTCTGCATTACATTAATGAAAATGGGGAAAGGGGTGCTTTGTAGATTTCATTTAAGCCATATTTATTTATTTATAAATTGAGTTGAAATATGATCTGAATGCCCTAGCAACCACCCAAAGCATGTTAAGAAGGAGTGTAGCAATGCTGTGGCAAACAGCCACAACACACTGGAATCATGACAGCAACTTTTCTCTTGACAAGGACCACTTATATTTTCTTCAGAATCTATAAAACATCAGTTTTTCCTGTTCAATATTTAAACTTTTTACTGTTACTGTATTTCAGATGCTTATGAAAATGCCAGAAACCTTTGCGACCGGTATTATATGAACTCACCTGAGTTAGTACTGGAAGAATTTAATGGTAACTTCCTGCTGCACACACATTTACTACAAATCATGTGACTGAATGAATGATTTGCAAATTGTTAGCTTTTGGTTGGAAGAATAACTGCTGTTTCTCTTGTTTCTCCTCTGCAGTTAAAGGACCTGATAAACCCATCGCTGTGGTTTATGTGCCATCTCATCTATATCACATGGTGTTTGAGCTCTTTAAGGTGCTGTACTTCAGTTCTTATGGCTGAAAAATTGAAGTATGCACTCATATGGAGAGAATAATTACATATTGTGTAAATATTGAGTTTTAGATCAGTTATGTTGTTGTCACATGATGTACAGTGAATGGCTTTGCTTGCAGTGTGCTGAGCTATAAATACGTAGTTTGACTCCTGCAGAATGCCATGCGCGCTACCATGGAGCTTTATGAGGACGCCATGGAATATCCTCCAGTGCATGTGCAGATCGTGCTCGGCCACGAGGACCTGACTGTGAAGGTACGGAATCAGACTAGCTGTGGTCAAATCAGTTTTTTTTTTCCAAATCTGTGATAACCAGTGATGGGACTGATTGACTCACACACCCAAAGAAAAATACAGAGCTACAGAGTCTTATATAAAATGCAGAATTGACGCGCTAAATGTAAACCGTATTCTTTGTTGTATTTTCCTGTTCTTCTGGAATTCTTTGGTTTCTCTGGTAGTGGGCGGGACTAATGCTCTAACGGCAGTCTTATTGGCTGGTGCTCACCTGTTGTCATCCCTGTTTTGATTTCAGCGAATCAATTCAAACGAACGCAGACAATGTGATTTAATATTAGTGCGTTTTATATTGTTATTAGTAGAAGAATTTGTAGTGTCACGATTTTGTTTATCACAATTATTTTTCGTTTTTCACCCTTTTTTTTTATAGAAACGCAAGTACACATTCATGGTTATTCTAATTACTAAGCTTTATCATCTTATAATGCTAAATTAGCACAATATTGTAAGGTCCACGAATTGGCCCAAGGAAGGCATCCAGTGGTGGATGAAGGTTTCCTGCGTGTTTGGTTTAGGATAAATTTAAATCTGACTCCATTTTATTATGACCTCAAATAGGTTGAAATGTAAATTGGTTGTTTGTCTGTTTCTTATATTCATCTGATATTTGGTTATTCTAGTTAATTCTTTATTTTATTCGCTCAATCATTCAGATGCTCGTGTCGCTAGCAAGGATGCAACAATCAACTAGAGTAAATAATTACAGAGTAAAACTGAATAAGATCAAATGTAGCAGTATTATCAGTCAGTTAAATTATGTATTATGCCAATTACACAGCCAGTTCAAATCATATTAATACAAAATATCAAATTCTCGAAGATTAATCTAAAAGTGAAATATGCATACCTGACATGAAATGCATAATATGTAGTGTAGAGACACACACCACACTATGGGCTTTCTGACTACAGAATCGCACCGATCATTTTGCTGCAATCCTTTAAATACAAAACCAAGATAAACATCCCCCAAATGGAGGAATATGCCGAGAATTGTAATTTACACCTCAGAAGGTAATTTACATGGAATGACGCTGGGGGCGGGCACACCCATTGCAGTAAGTAAAATATCTCTGAAATCTTCATTACCTTGACTTCTGTAGAAATGAGACCATTGTACCAGTTGCACTGAGACATTTCAAATGATGCCAGACATGACTGTTAGTTCACTTGCCTTGGCATTTCCATGCAGACTGAATAGAAGGAAAGACGGGTGGAGGGGTCCTTCACCTCCACTCGTGGAGATGCCTGTATGTTTGTATTGTCTGTTTCTCAGTAGATCAAAGTATCTGAGGTTCTTTCATCCTTACAATATCATATTAAATAGTAAAATACTATGGCGATTCTATTCCCAAGGTGTCCATAGAGAGTTAATAATATTAACAATAACATATTTGATAGGTGTCTCTCACATTGTCCGACAGTAACATTAAAATAGTGTAGATTAGTGTACAATGTTTTATAATAATAATTTATTTTATTAAGTGTCCTTTTCATTCATTTAACATATTTATATCAGGGACATTCAAGTTATTTGACATATTTGAATAGTTACTTTCCCTGGTAATTAGTTACTTTTATAATGATGTAACTCAGTTACAATTTGTGGCAAGTAACTAGGAACTATAATTAATTTTTTAAAGTAACGTGCCCAACACTGGTGATAACTCCTAAATTTAAAGTGCCCCTATTACGGATAATAAAATGTTCATATTTTGTTTTTGGGAGTCCCCGACAAGTTGACAAGGTCAAAAACACTTTCATTGTCTTATGTGTTTTTTGTTTTTTTTACCTTATACCTCAACGTCTCCCAAATGTTTCGCTCAACGATTCGTTTTTCCAAGCCTCCTTTGTGTGGTACTAATCTATTGATTGGTCTCATTTTCATTTAATAAAGCAGTGTTTGTGAGCTCAGTGCTGCTTTGTGTACAGTGTACCAGGAAAACAGCTAAAAACCTCACCTAGTGGCAAAGAATGAATTTGCATTTTCATTCAGACCAATGCAAAAAGACCAACGATGCTGATGTCAACATTACTTGGGATTCGTTTTAAAAATGACTCTGCATATCATAAATCACAGAGTTCCTAAAACTACCTTTAAAAAGTTGAATGCATGAATGCATTAATTGATCAAACATGTTTCTGTTTTCTTTATTTTTTAAAGCACACACCAAAAGGGTGATTTTAAAAAACAAAATTAGTATTTTAAATTCAACTCTAGACAAATAATGTTACAAAAAAAAAAATATATTTCAAATAAATGCTGCTTATCTGAACTTTCTATTCTAAGAATCCTGAAAAAAACACATTTCCACAGAAATTTTCATAATTGATAATAATAGTAATCAGAAATGTTTCTTGAGCAGCAAATCAGCATATTAGAATGATTTCTGAAGGATCGTGTGACACTGAAGACTGTAATGATTCTGAAAATTCAGCTTTGATCACAGGAGTAAATTATATATTAAAATATTAAACAATTATGTATGGAATTTTTGATCAAATAAACTTTTGAAAGTTGGTGTAAATCTGTACCTAATGTAATGGTAGAGTCCTTGATCAATAATAGGCTAACATTAAATAAAACCTGGTTTAACATGAATGTTGTTGTTCTGTCATAGGTGAGTGATCGTGGAGGTGGAGTCCCGCTGAGGAAGATTGACAGGTTGTTTACATACACATACTCCACGGCTCCTCGTCCTCAGATGGACACGTCTCGAGCCACTCCTCTGGTCAGTGTTGGACAGCTCTGAAATCTGGTTATACTCTCAGTACAGTCCCACTTTCTTTCGGTTTCATTCTTTGAAGTATGTTGTAGTAGCTGCGGTTTAGTAATTGTCTTCAAATGGTGTAGTAAGTTGGAGCCTGCATTTCTTGATCTCATTCTTCCTGTTTTGATTACATTATTACTGTTTCAACTTGTCTGTCAGTAAAAAATGGCAAATATGTTGTTTTGAATGACAAAACAACTGTCTGTTAAAGCACCCACACTATATCTTAGCTGTGTTAAAGGCATGGGTTGTCTTCTGGTCACAGGCTGGTTTTGGTTATGGGTTGCCCATCTCCAGACTTTATGCCAGATATTTCCAAGGTGACCTGAAGCTCTACTCCATGGAGGGATTTGGCACAGATGCTGTCATTTATATCAGAGTGAGTACCTCTGTCTGTAACCATACGCTATTACCATCCTCCCAAATCGAATGTATTTTTATCATAATTATTTGCATAAAAAGTCAATTCTATTTTAGGACATTTAATTTTTTTTGCATTGACATTTTATTAAATGATATTGCTTTAACAGCAATGGAAAAAAAAGTAATTGTCTTATAAGGCTGCACAATTAATCAATTTTCTAATCACAATTTTTCTAATCGATTTACAATTACAGATGCCTTGTAATTGTTAACCTAAGGGTGTTTCCACTGTTTTCATATTAGTTTTAGTATAACATAATACTAAAGAATAAACCAATCCAGTATAATTTCACATTTGAGGCTTACTACTATAGAAAAGCAATATGTTTTCAGTTTTAGTTAATATTTACTGAAATAATTTTCTGGATTCCATGTATAATAATGTATTTTAATCCCTGAAGGCTTTGTGCACCGAGTCCATCGAGAGGCTTCCCGTTTACAACAAATCCGCCTGGAAGCATTATAAGACCATCCATGAAGCAGATGACTGGTGTGTCCCCAGCAAAGAGCCCAAGGACATGACCACCTTCCGCAGCTTCTAGTCTGATCTCAGCGCTTGTGTCTCTCGCCACACTCCCTCTCGCAGCTTTCTCCAGAGCCAATAAAGCACCTTACCTTTATCCATCCACCCTGTGTAGATCAGGATAGAGGACGGAAGAGTAACGAAAGAGACTGGGAATAAACAGAAGAGCATGCTGGAACGCTACGTGTTGAAAAGGTTTGCACTGTACCAGTATTGTCAGTTAGCACAGGTGTTGCTAGTGCCATCATTTCCCAGAGAGACAATTATGCTTTTGTATTTTTGGTGTATTTTGAGCATGTATTATTTTTGAGTGCGATGTAGTATGTGTTTCATGACTTAATATTCTTACATTTGAATGTGTAAGTCAGTATGTATTTATTTTTCTGTCATAATGAGACAGACCAAAGTGTTGATTATGCTTGCTTTAAACTCACACTTGTCACACAGTTGTGGGCTATAATATATATACCAGCATAATTGGGACTTCACATTCCTTGTACAGTCCCTTGTACTGTATTACATCTTGTTTGCAGAGCTTCTTTTTTTAAAAAACATATATAAAGTGTGAGAATGTAGTGTGAAGGGTCTGAAAGTGTTAAATGCTTCACAGCACTAGAAAATGTTCAGATTCAACTAAACATTTTGTTCACTTGAACAAAAAAAAAGGAACAAACGCATATGAATTGTCTTCTTTTGACCAGTTTTAAACGAGTGTTCAGTGGTTTGTATCTCATCCTGTTTCAATAAAGCACTATGAGTACAATACAGTGTATGAAAAACATACTCTTTCAAACAGTCGCTGTAGGATATGTCTTTTAATGACGTGATTGTGACATTCGTGTACAGTAGTGATAGATCTGATTCACTGTCAGTGTTACCAACTAATGTTCAGGGGAAGTTCTAGAGGAAGGTTGATTTGTTGCCATCTTAGCAAAAAAAAAAAAAAGTTCATTTAAATTTCTTCATAAAATAATATAAATGCACTAAAATATAAATAACTTTATATACAACATTGAATATTTATTATTATTATTAGCTAGTAAACTAATAACACTATACATTGAGCAAATACAATTTCAAGCAGTGTATTGGTAGTTAGTAGCTGTGATCTAAAAGTCTGAAGTCTAGGCAATGTTAATGTAAAGGAATTCATTATTTTATTTTTTTGTTACAGGTGTTTTCCCTGCGATTTAATTTATGATTGTATTGAATGTTTTTGGGTTACAACAGATAATGGATAAATTACTAGCATTTCCATTTTTCTAGATTTTTTTCCCAGTGTAGCCTACTGATCAACAATCACAGGTATACGCTTCTAACAAGGTATATCATAAATGAACCATTATTGAATTATTAAATTGTTATTATTACATAATTGAAAAATTGGAGCTAACTACGTGATTGTTCACTGCTAGTCATTTGCTTTCCTCTTTTTGTGTAATTTGCATTAATAAAGTGTGTTCGTTTTATTTGTTTAATTATCAAAAGTTTTTTAAAGTTGCCAAGTACATTTTAAAAATTGCAAAATTTGTTGCTAGGTGCTTTGTAAGAAAAAAATGTGCTAGGGGAAGTTAGTATGAAACGTGGCTAAATCTTCCAACAAAATTGCTAAATTGACAACACAGCCTGCGTCCCAATGTGCATACTATCCATCCTAAAGTCTGTGTGATATTAGTCATCTTCAACAATATATAGGGCATTTAGGGTGGATGGTATGCAGGGTGAGTGTTTTGAAGGCCTCCAATCAACACACGCTAGTGACGCCTGCTGGTCAGAAGCTGGAAATGCATCACAAACAGCCCAAACCTGAGTGCTGTAAAACCAGCTTTTGCAAACCTATTGCACATGTTTTATTGAAAATGTAATCTATTAAATGCAATTTACAAAATCAAATACAATTAAATATTAAGTTCCTGTAGCCCATGTGTTCTTTTATTAATTTGCGGGGTTTGGCTATTAGAGACTATTAACTACCAATGTTTTTAAAAAAATAATAAAAACTGCAAATAAATAAAGTGGAAAAAACAAGCCCGATTTCCTCATATCGGTTAATCACTGAAATTGTGAGTTTATGACGTGACTTCGGCAGTCCTTGAGCAGAATCACTTGCTTGAACGGAGCAAATGATTCGCAAAGGTTTCGAATCTTCAGTCGATCTGAATCAATCTTGGTAATTGATTCATTGAGCCAATGACTGAACAGGTAATCCATTTTGTACTTTTTGAACATGTGTCCAGTGTGAAGGTAGCCGGATTTTGGACTCAATAAACACAGTCTTTTCTTTTACAAGAGGTGAAAGCATTTATTTTGCAGCTTATGCACTTTGTACCAGATAGAAAGCTTGATTTTTTGTTTGTTCAAAATCATCTATTTTCCAAGGTAGAAAAATATAACCACAGGACACAGAATCACGATGACATGAGCGCTCTCCTTACAATCAGACGATTAGCCAGTATTCAATTCATTACAGCCTCGGTTAGTCAAATACAATTTGGGCCATGGCCACTGCTAAAACTATGCTACATTGTGTAACAATTATGTATTTGTTGACCCATATCCACAATATAAAAGCAGTAACCATCCAAATAAAAACAACGAACAAGATGAGATGTACAAACACCTTTCACTTTGAGTTTCACTCTCTGCTTTTCAGAACTAGCAAAATGGTTTTAACCAACAAGCTATTCTACTTAGTAGAAAATGTGTACAAAAGTTAATGTCTCTTCCGTAAAGCTATGCTAATAGTTGTGTATAAAATATTTCATTTGTACATTTATAAACCACGTTCCCCTTTTGTTTCAGTAAAAATATAGTGCTCAATATTACTCGACTGTACAAGGATCCAGCAAAATGACCCGTTTAGCACCACAGGCCAGAAGTACTCCTAAAACACAATAAGAAATCTTTTTGAAAGCACTATTTGTGCCACAATATTAGTGGCAAAGTTGTGAAAATAGGCATCTAAATATTTATATATCCCTTAGCAAGTTTGCTTTTTTTTTTATAGCTCCTACAGTGGTATCATAAAATACAATTAAAACTAATAAAAGTTTTGGTCTGCTAGAATTGGATAGCCATATTCATTTTCTTACAAGCTAGTCTAATATCTCACTTAATCAGAACACTGAAAAAATCATTTTATTAATCAGTATTTTGTCTTGTTTTCCAGTAAAATGATCTACATTAATATATATGTATTTGCTTATAGGTGATGTACTTTAAATGCAGTAATTCGTGAAATTTGAATCTTTTAATAGAAACAAAAATATGCATTTAACAAAAATGTAATATTCTCTAAAAATGTGTTAATATGTAACTTTTTTCCTTTTCTTATCCAAAGACATCTTTTTTTCAGGGATGTTGAGATATTTTACTTAAAAGACAAAATACTGATCAAAAATAATATTTTTTCTTTTTACAGTGAAGGCAACATGCCCACAGACGGGTACAATCTGTAAACACTTAGTAAATTCACTACCTGTAGAGGAACAGTATATTTCTGCTCATACTTGTGCTGCACAGACTGTGAGGTGAACTCAAATATGACCTGGTAAGCAGCTTCATTAGTGTTTCAGCTTGACCGTCTTCATTCATAGCAACTCCTCTAGGGCGGCTCTTATGTGTTGTAACCGCCTGCCAATGGAGTGAGTCAAGAATTAAGACGAATAAAAAACAGAAAAGGCGATGCGCTGAACATCATCAGCACACAGAGTCAGTGCTGGCAGGCAGCCGTCCGCTGCGTCTGGCCTCTTTCTCACGCTTTTCCCGCTGTTTCTCCATCTTCTCTTGTGCTTTCTTCATCTCCTTCAGTTTCTTCTTGATGGTGGCTCGGTCGTTCTGACTGGACACACCCAGAGCCTGTGGAGAGCATTGCAAACCATCCTCAAACACAAGTGTGACAAAATACAATTAAGCAACATCTTGCAGGGATCTTAATGCACTTTAAAAATGTAGAGTACTGTAATGTATTGTAGAGTATTGTAAAATGCATTTTCTGAAAGATTGTGCTTGCAGTTTAGTTTCACGACCCTTCTTTTAGTGTGGAATGAGAGTGATGGCCAAATCATTAATAAATTCTTCTTCTGAGACATTTCTTAAGTTGTATTGGTAAAAATACATCATTAAATACCATTAAGTGAGGGTGAGGGTTTAAAACAAAGTAGTTGAAATGAGTTTAATATAGTATACATATCTTAATAAACATGAGTAATTTTACATATGTGACCCTGGACAACAAAACCAGTCATAAGTGTTAATTTTACGAAATTGAGATTTAAACATGATCCGAAAGCTGAATTAATAAGCTTCCCATTGATGTATGATTTGTTAGGATAGGGCAATATTTGACCGAGAT
>JAUMHE010000330.1:286627-297296 GCA_032359235.1 Enteromius mattozi
AAGCTGACAGAGCAGTCTATGCTGGCTGTGCACAGAGACTAGAAAGTGAGGCAATTCTACCTCTGCAAGAACAGTCTAGTGCTTCTGACTCACAACCTTTAAGTAAGTTATGTTTTCTTATTAAAAGAACCTGCTACTTCTAATTCAAACGTGAGTTTTGAGCAGTGAAACATTAGTGTTTGTTGTTTGTTGTCCGATCACGAATGCAGACATGATGTTATGTTTACTAGGCTTTCATTTTATGTCTGTGTCCATCTTCTTGAAAGTACTGAATTATTAAGTGAAGTCCTGTTACCTTTAACATGCTTGAACAAACAAACACAATTTGAAGCATGTTAGTCTGAAAATACGCTTGTCTCTAAGTGTTGAACTTACTTTGTGTGCAGGTGCATCTTAAACAATGCATTACCAAAATAAATTCTTGCTTATTAAGTAATTATTATTACTAGATCTTCATCTCTATTGAACAAAAGTATGTTTCTTACACACATATGTTTGTGTGCATGTGCAGTCATCAGACCATGATGATTGGAGTACTCAAATCTCCTAGCAACCGCTCCGCACTCAGAAAGGGGGGGGGGGTCAGCTGCCCGTTCAGCCCCACACACGCGCTCACACACACACTCACTACATCAGCACTCTCTTCTGCCTGCCGCTCGGACCACACACACACACTCTACAGGATGCTTGAGCTGCTGTATAGAGCTCTCTGTATTAGACACTAATAGTAGTGAGAAAAGATAGAGATAGATAGAGTCCCATTGACTGCTTCAGTCTATCACTCATGGGTCTCTCACTGCTGTAGGTAAGTGTCTGAGCACTCACTTGATCTGCTTTGCTTTATTCGAGGTTTGTATTCTGTGACTCCGAGGGCACTGTTTGAATGTGTGCTTGATTGTTTTTGTCTCAGGATGTAATATGAACTTTCTGCACGGTAGACTGCACATGTGTGAGACACTGAGGTTTATATTGAGCTTTTGAGTCTTGTGTTGTTTTTAATGAGGTGAGGTCTTGTGAGAGGAGAACAGGTTATGCTGAGAGTGTCTGTATGTGAATTATGTAATGAATGTGTTCAGTGAAAAAAAGTGCAGTGAAGCGCAATTATGAGATGCGTTTGTATGTCAAGCATGAAAGAGAGGAAATTTATCGTTTTTTCATATTGGTGTCTATACTGTAATAAAAACAAATCTGTTGGAAGACTAAAAAGCTTCTGTTAATTTTCTGACAGGATATTGTGTTAAATTTCTTTTAACACTAAAACAACACAATCATATCTAACAAAAATAAGTTTTAAGAACGTTTTTCTTATGTTCTCAATGAGTTATGAAAAACGTTATTCTGAATGTTCTTTGAATGTTTACATTTTCTTTCAATGTGTTTTTTCTTTGTTATATGAATTTAAGGGAACATTCTGTAAAAAAAAATTATTTACAGTGTCCTTGTTACATGTTACATGTAGTTACTATTATAGTTATATATAACTTATATAGTTAACAAATTATGCATAATTACATGCAAGTAACCCTAACCCATATCCTAATCCTAAGCATATAGTACATGTAGTTAATTAATATCACTCAGTACTTTAATGTATGATTAGACTGTAACCAAACATCCATTTTATTATTTAGCATTGCAGAATATATGTTCAGTGAATGATGCATACATATATTTTTGTGCTACTGTTTTGAGAACATTATTAAAGGCCAGTGTTCTATTTAGAATGTTTGTTCATGAGTTCAAATCAGTACAGAAAATGGTCACACTTTAAATTAGGTGGGCTTAACTACTATGTACTTACATCAAAAAATAACAATGTACAATATTCAAACTGTATTGTAGCACCTCTGCTGCTATTGAGGTGGGATACGGGTAAGGTTAGTGGACAGATTTGGTGTTAGGGGTAGGTTTAAAGGTGGGTTAAAGGAAATGGCCTCTTTCATGCTCCGCGTTCGAAAACCGGATGCTTTGAGATGCCCTCCAGGATGGAGAGGCGGGACAGAGGCCCTCCAGGGCGGAGCAGACGGGGCTGGAACACAGAACACAGAGAGGTTAACGACCACCTCAGAGGCCATAACAGGACAGTCTGAGAGTTCCGAAGCAGCCTTCATAGCCGTGACAGGGTAGACAGGGCAGGACGAGGACTCCATAGCCATGATGGGGCAGGACGAGGATTCGATGATGGCCTCCGTGGCCGTGGCAGGGCAGGACAAGAGTTCAATGGCCTCTGTGGCCGGAACTAGGCATGACGAGAGTTCAATGGCAGCCCTTCTGGCCGTGGCAGGGCAGGACAAGGGTTCAGTGGTGGCCCTTATAGCCGTAGCAGGGCAGGACGAGGGTTCAATGGCCTCCGTGGCTGGGACTAGGCATGACAAGAGTTCAATGACGGCCCTCATGACAAGGGTCATGAATGATAAGGGGATAGTCTTGGACATGGCCTGTGTTGAAGCTTTTGAGATGCCCACTGAATGTACTGACATGATCTGTGGGTCCTCCAGGCTGGACACCAGCCTCAAACACCCCCGGAAAGCCCTAATGTCTCCAAGTGCAACATCCTTAATGCTGGGGAACACTGGAGTAGCATCCGAGGTGGCTGGAGACTGTGGCTTGAAATCCATGACAGCTGAAGGCTCTGGTGTGGCGGCCATCTTGTGCTGAGGCTCTGAGTTGGCAACCATTTTGTGCAATCGCTCTGGCTGATCCAAAGAGATGTGGCATGGCTCATGACATGGCTCTGGGAGATCTGACAAGACGTGGAGTGGCTCTGGATGAACAGACGAAACGTGGCGTGGCTTCGACAGAGCAGCGATGAGGTGACGATCGGTGCTGACTTGACCTGATGTGTGAGGATTAGCATTAGCTTGACTTGGCATATGCAGATCTGTAACAACTTGACTTGAATTGTAAGGAGCTATGAAACCTTTACTTAACTTGTGTTGATGGGTCGTGGATTGACTTGACTTGCGAAGACCAGTGACTACTTGACTCGGTTTATGATGGTTGACCGTGGCTTGACTGGGCTTGCAGGGATCTGCATGGAATTGGTTCTTGATCAACTATGGCTGGTCTTGGCTTGTGAAAATCAACTGTAGCTTGACCTGACTCCTCAAAGGCAGCTGTGATGTAACGGAGCGCCATGATGTCTGCCATTTTGCAATCAGCCTCTGTTGTCGCCGTCATTTTGTGATCGTGCTCCGGCACGTCTGCCATGACAGAGGTAGACTCAATGCTAGTATCGCGTTCGTCCTCCACAGCGCCCACAGTAAATGGAGAACCAACATACATCAAAGCATAGTCCAAGAAATTAGCAAGCGATGAACGCGGACCCTCGCGTCTTAGACAGAAGTCATGCGGCTGATTAACACCGTTACAAAAATGATCTATGGGTATCCAGTCCGGCAGGTTAGAAAAACATGCAATTTCCTGAAATTCTTGTACATAATCCTTGAGCGGCCAATTACCTTGCTCGAGGATCAGTAACATGCCTGTAATGTCCATACCTGGCCGATGTCCATAAGAGAAGCCGCTGGATCCTGAGTTGGTCGAGCATTCTGTGACGAAGGGGACTGAGACGTGTGGATCCAAATGCAAGGTTTTATTAAAAGGCATGGTCAGACAGGCAAGGTCGAGAGAGCAGCAAACAGGTACACCAGAGGCAAACACAAGAATAGTCCAGAGCGAGCGCGAGGGTCGGTCGATTGGTGAACACAATCCAACAGGGGCGAGACAGAGCAAAAATTCAAAAGGCAAAGCAAAGGTCAAAACACAGAATAAGACACGAGAAAACAAGAAACACAGGAACACTTTGTACGAGGGGTAAACTCAATACTCGGCGATTAGCTTACAAACACACAAAGCTTATAAAGTGGAGACAACGAGTTAACAAGTGGGCGGAGCTGATTAATTGCTATGGGAACAAACCAGGAGAGACAGAACAAGGGAAGCACTGAAACAGTGGGGAACACACTTCATAATAAAAGTCCTTAGAGCATAACACAGAAATACAGACGGGGTAGCACTGGTGGAATTCATGGGCACTCTATCTGAAGATCATAACAAAAAACATGTATGTACACAAGAAGTGCATTGTACCAAATTATTAATTTAAATGTATGTACATAGAAGTTAAGACCACCTAATAAAGTGGGACCAAATATTGTAATTTTTATTAGTATATTAAATTATAATATAATTTAACATTGATGTTATAAAAGTAGATTACATTTAATAATTGTTTTGCATATAGCATTAACAATTTGATATTTTATTTAGCAACACAAAGTGAACATACACTACTGTCTTATACTGGAGTATAGTATGACTCATTCACAAAAACAAATTAAGCAAAACTGTCAAAACTCGGGTAGACCGTATACTCCAGTGACTATTTCTCAAGGAAAGTCTATTTCTGAAAGTCAATTTTAGTATTGACAGTATTTAAGCATTCAGTGGCCACAATTTGTTATTTTATTAAGCCACATTTTGACAGCTTTCAGAATTTGGCGGTAACTAAGTTTCACAGACTGTGGATGTGTGACTATAGCCCATTATCCCAGCACATTTGCCCCAGATCCTTCAGGTTTAGGTGACACCTCTGCACTGCGATTTGGAAATAATGGCATATATTCAGGCTAGCCATTCACCTGTCTGTTTTTGAGCCAGTGTTAATTACTTCCGTTTTGATGGATGGGTTTGATTCCAGATTGTGTTCAAGTTTCTTTTGCATGTTTCCCTGGATCTGTGTAGCTTTGAAGTTTGCCATCCACACAGCTCTGTTTGCTCTCGTCTGACACCACATCTGTCCACATATCTCAGTTGCGTTATTATTGAGCTTTTTTTGCCCCAGACATGGATCTCTCAAAGTAATGGCATCTATCTTCCAGTTGATTGCTGTATCTTTCTCAGCTTCTGAACTTTGAGGTCCCTGGATGGTTGATGTGGCTTTCATCTCCTAACAATTGTACCTTCTTCCTAATTGTGGCATTAGTTTGACTTTATATTTGTGCTTTTATGAGGATCCTAATGATCAGTAACTTTTTATTTAGTTTATTTGTCAGTTGCAATGATAATATTGCGTTTAAAATGAAAGTCATTAATTTGAAGTTTTGTTGGTTGGAAAACCAGTTCAAAGAAGAGGGCTACTGAATACTAAACAGTATATTGGTATTTCCAGCAAGCAGTTAATCATAGATACTGTCTGGTAATGGTCAGATGCCCTGCTGATGCTGGGAACACTCCTTCATCTTTACAGTCGAAAAACTCCAAAGTCAAACTCTAATTATCTCAGAAGCAGGCTACTGTTGTCATGGCGATGGACACTCTTATTAGTTCTGTATATTATTGTCAGGGTAGAATAGATCTCACAGATGGTCTTTTTTTACTTTTTTCTTTTATTTTTTGCATAACAATTGTGCAGAGCCACACAATGGCTTATTTCAGTGAGGACTGCTTTCATATCCTGTTGATATATTGGGTTTCTGCATTGATACAGATGAAATCAATAGAGTAAAAACACTAATGAGGAGATTATCAAATGTGAGGTTTCATTACCCTCCCAAACTAACCTCAGTATTTCTGTATGAGTTGAGAACAGGCTCCATGAGACAAGCAAAACTTATTTAATAAGTTTTTGGTAAAAGCCTCTAAATTAGCATAATCATTTGGTACAGTGCAGTTATTGTGTACATACATGTTTTTACATGTATTTAAAAAAATACCTATATTCAACTACAGTCTAATTAATTTCTGTAATTACATTAATAATAACACGGTTTAACCATCCCTTACGCCTTAACCCACCCTTAAACCTAACCATACCAACTAACCTGTCCTTAACCTTACCCTTATCTCACCTCAATAACAGCAGAAGTGATTTTCAATACAATATAACCATAAGTACATTGTACTTATTTTTTCATGCAAGTGCATAGTAGTTAAGGCCACCTAATATAAAGTCTGACCTTTATTTTAAATGAACTTATTTTTTATTGTAATATACGTTAAAATGTAATTTATTCCTGATGTTAAAGCGGAATTTTCAGCATCATTACTCCTGTCTTCAGTGTCACATGATCCTTCAGAAATCATTCTAATACTGTTTTTGCTGCTCGAGAATAATTTCTTATTATTATCAATGTTGAAAACAGTTGTGCTGCTTCATATTTTTATGGAAACCATGACATTTCTTTTCTTTTTTTCTTTTTTTTTTTTAAGAACAGCATTATTTTGAATGGTCCAGTGTAATTTTTTATTAATTTATTGTACTCTGAAGTATTAATTTCAAAACAGAAACAACAACAACAAATCCAAACAATTACATCTAAATAACAAAGATATATTTCTTGGTTATATAATGGGTATCATAGAAACATTGGTCTTTTTAAATCTAGATCTGTTTTGGCTGATCTGGTGAATTTTCTGTCTGTTCAGAGATGTGATTCTAGAGGCTTGTGAAAGTGTAGAGGTGGGTTATGTAAGAGTTTGCTTGAGATATTCACACACCCTGAGCACGAACGCTTCATTACTCATTACTCTGCTCAGGTCGGATGCCTGCAACTTAAACAATTAAATCCTGCCACATTCAGCATCACTTTGCAGCACGTGTGCACATCTGTATATCAACTGTGTGTGTGCGCATATGTGCGTGTGTGTGTCTAATGTGCTTGTATTTATTGTGTCTCATCATTATGTGTTTGAGCGAGTGGCCATGTGCAAGTGATATTTATATGCTGTGTGTGTGTGTTATTTTGAATTGTGTGTTTGTGTGTGTGTGTGTGTGTTAAGGATCTGGGTCTTCCCGCTATTGGAAACTCAATTTGAATTGAACTCATTACTGTCTTAAAGCCTTACGTTTTTTTTTGTTTTTGTTTTTTTAAATTGACAGCACTGCACAGCCACAGTAGTTTAATTAAAATAACTTTTTTTTGTTTTTATTTCGGTAGAAACACAGTTTAAACATGTGATTTTATGTGTGCTGTTTGTGCATCTGACTGTGTAATTATATATCAGCCTGCTCTAAGCACCTCTGGGCTGTCTTGTCTCCTCCAATCACAGTGTCCCACTAAAGCCCCAGGGGATGATGGGTAATTTGTCATGTTCCATTGCTGTTTTTTCATTATTTAGGTCATTAGAGTTTAGTGTATAGCATATATGATGTATATGATCAGCAGCACATATGCATTTTTGTTACTTGGAATAAATGTTAATATGTATTGCAAATGTAATTGCAATTATAAAATAATGAAAACACTTATTATTATTATTTTTTTTAAGAATTCTTTGAGGAAATATATACATATTATATAATATTATATGAATATCTGTACTTTTATTTTTAATCAATGTAGTTCATCCTTGCTAAATAAAAGTATTCATTGATTAAAAAAATACAAATACCAATGTGGTCCCACTTTATATTAAGTGTTCCCAGTACCTGTGCACTTACATAGTAACTAGATGTAGTATGTAACCACAGTGTAAGTAGTACTTAGTATCTACAGCTTTAATATTTCTGTACTTGCACATATATAACAACCATCAGAATGGTATGTGTAAGTACAAATGTGTAACAGAACATTGGTAACAACACTTTTTTCACTTCACTAAATATTCAGTAACAGGACATTACACTTTTTGTAACAACAATATGTATTAGAGTAATTGGAACAATTTGATCTGGGGGATGGAGATGGGTAGGTTTAGGGATATGTAAAGTGTGAGGAGTTGGAGCTGGAGTTGGTGGAGTCAGTGCACCTTTGCAATACCCTACCTGGTCTCATGGCATAAACATAACTTGGTGAACTTTTTAGCGAGCCAAGAAATGTGTACCAATAAGTACATCAGTGCAGTTTCCACTAGAGGCAGTAACATTTTTACTCCTTTTCAGACAAATTTACAGAGTTTTGATTAGTATTGTAGGCTACACATATTTATATGTATTATATATATATTAGGGGTGGAACAGCACGCAGATGTCACGGTTTGGTACGTATCTGAATTTGGGGGTCACGGTTCGATGCGATTTTAGAACAGGAAAAACAACAACAAATCTACTATGCTTGGTTTCTTTTCATTTATTTTAAACAGTACAAATTAAAATTTTCCTCCACCTAGATGTGAAAATACTAAATATTATATTACATTATAATGTATTACCTATATTACATTGGAACCCAACTAAAGCACAAAGCCTATAATTTACATAATAAATAATAGTTTAGCATTCAGACACATTACATTGCAAATATGGACATATTATGGAATATTTGTGCCAAATGAGAGAATTCACAAGCACACACTGTCTATGGGCTTTGTTTTAAGCGCGCAACTCATGGCATTCACTGTTTTTTTGCTGGCGGTTATCAAACAGTGTTGCTGTAACACTGTGTGCGCAGAGACGAACGGAGACAGGAACATCGTAGATGAAAACTTCACTTTAATAACAGAACGGGCAAAAACAATAAACTGGTAACACACATGAAAGAAACCTTGATAACCGACAAAAGACAAGACAAACTGAACGGGCTTTTAAACATGAGGACATTAGGGAGAAATCAGGACAGGTGAGGAGCACAGGTGGATCGGGTAACTAATTATCTAAACAAGGACAGGAACATGACCAAATTAGGAAACACAGGAAGTAAGGAAACGAAACCAAAACTAACAAACGACATGAGACCAAGACATGGGCGTGACACTAACAAACAACATAAGACAAGGACATGGGCGTGACATTACGCCCCCCTCCGAAAGGCGCGTCCTCGCGCCATACTTAAACAAATACAACTTGAGGGAGGGAGGGAGGGCGGGCGTCCTGGAGGCCGTACAGGGCAGTGTCATCAGGTGCCTCCAGGACGGCATCGTGGACTTAGGAGGCCATGGCGGATCTGGAGCCCTGGGAGGCCATGGCGGATCTGGAGCCTTGGGAGGCCATGGCGGATCAGGAGCCTTGGGAGGCCACGGCGGATCAGGAGCCTTGGGAGGCCACGGCGGATCAGGAGCCTTGGGAGGCCATGACCAAGTCCCCTCCCTACCCACCACTTCCATGACCCTAACCCTTCTACCCCCCCACCCCCCCCAAAATTTTCTTACGGAAGTCAGCCAACCATAAGGGTCCCGGGTCGTGTGGGTGTCCCTGGGAAGGACCAGGCTCCTCTTGCAGCGTGAACTCAGGGGAACGCTTTTGCAGCGTGATCTCAGGAGAACGCTCTTGCAGCGTGAACTCAGGGGAACGCTCTTGCAGCGTAAACTCAGGGGAACGCTCTTGCAGCGTGACCTCAGGGGAACGCTCTTGCAGCGCGTGCTCAGGGAGGCACTCTTGCAACGCGTGCTCAGGGAGGCGCTCTTCAAGCGCAAACTTAGGGGCTGGAATTGGCATTGGCTCACCTGGCCGAGACTCCGGAACTGGGATCAGGATCGGCACTCCTGGCCGTAATCTAGGGGCTGGAATCGGGATCGGCACTCCTGGCCATAAACTAGGGACTGGAATCGGAATCGGCACTCCTGGCCGTAATCTAGGGGCTGGAATCGGGATCGGCACTCCTGGCCGAGAAACAGGAACTGGAAACGGGATCGGCTCTCCTGGCCGAGAAACAGGAACTGGAATCGGGATCGGCTCTCCTGGCGTTGAATCAGGAACTGGAATCGGGAACGGCTCTCCCGGCCGTACATCAGGAACTGGAATCGGGAACGGCTCTCCTGGCCGAGACTCTGGAACTGGAATCGGGATCGGCTCTCCTGGCCGTAAACTAGGGACTGGACTCGGGATCGGCTCTCCTGGCCGAGACTCTGGAACTGGAATCGGGATCGGCTCTCCTGGCCGTAAACTAGGGACTGGAATCGGGATCGGCACTCCTGGCCGAGACTCTGGAACTGGATTCGGGATCGGTGCTGCCAGCTGAAACTTTGGGACTTGACTCGGAAACGGCACTCCTGGCTGTAACTCTGGAACTGGATCGGGAAATTGCGGATCGGAATCCGCGGGGATTAAAGCTGGCATATCGGACGACAAATCTAGTTCTGGACCCGGACCACATGGACGGGAATCCGCGGGGTTCTGGAACCGCTTTCGGGAATTTGGTACTGATTTGACTCCGTACCGTGAATTTCTTATGGGTGCTGACACTGATTTGACTCCATATTGTGAAGGTCTTTGGAGTGCTGACGCTGATTTGCCTTCATATCGTGAAGGTTTGTGGAGTGCTGGCGCTGATTTGCCTCCATATTGTGCCGTCTTCGGGAACGGCCTCCGCCGAACGGCAAGGTGCGAGCCGGGCAAGGGAGGATGGCCTCCTGGCCGTTGCTTATGAGGTCCAGGAAGCGGAGTGAGCCCGTTTAGGAGGCGTTGGAGGATTTTCTCAGGGCTTATCATCCTCTGTCGGTTTGCTGGTCGGTTATCCTGTAACGCTGTGTGCGCAGAGACGAACGGAGACAGGAACATCATAGATGATGTTTGGGGATTACCTGTATTCATTTTAAGGCCTCATGCACAAACAGAGATGTCCGTACCTTGACGGTTCGGTACAATTACATGTATCGTCCTAATATACAGTGCAAAAGTCTAGTATTTTCTGAAAATTACTCAATGTGAAGATAAAAACCTACCTGGAAAGCTACCTGAAAAACTCTGGGCAAGTGTACCTTGGAACAGAAGCTGTTTTACCAAAAGCTG
>JAUMHE010000330.1:299480-313223 GCA_032359235.1 Enteromius mattozi
CAGGTACTGACCAGGCTCAACCCTGCTTAGCTTCAGTGGGCAACCAGGCTTGGGCTGCAGGGTGATATGGCTGTGGCCATGTGGTTCCCGCTGCTGACGTCCGGAGAGAGCCACAGAGGTGCGGCTTGTGACAGAGCCCCTTCCCTGCGAGCGGCTCCCGAAGCTAGCATCCTGACGGCGCCGAGGTCTTCCACGAGGTCTGGGAGCTGGTTTGTTCGGGTTGTCCCGATGAAATGCTTCAGTGAGAGATGGGTCGAGTATGTCGTGTGCGCTCACCCAAGATCTCTCTTCTGGGCCGTAGCCCTCCCAGTCGATCAGATATTGCAGCTCTCTGCCTCGGCGCCTGGAGTCCAGGATGTTGTGGACCTGGTAGATCTCCTCTCCATCCAGAAGCAGGGGAGGGACATTGGTCGCCGCAACCTCCTCCTGGTCCCTCTCTCCTTCAGGTTCAGCAGTGGGCTTGAGCAGAGAAACATGGAAAGTTGGTGAGATACGGTAACCTTCAGGTAAGTCTAAATGGTAAGAAACTGGTGTAATCTGTCTAATGATCTTGAATGGACCCACGTACCTTGGACTTAACTTCTTGCAGGGTAGGTGTAGGCGCAGGTCTCTGGCGGAGAGCCAAACCCACTGTCCTGGTTCGTAGTGGGGCCCCTGGCGTCGATGACAATCTGCTTGTTCCGTGACATATCGGATGGCCCTTTGCAAATGGATGTGAGCGGCATCCCAAGTTTGCTCGCTCCTCTGCAGCCAGTGATCGATAGTGGGTAGGTTGGATGGCTCCCCGGACCAGGGGAAGAGGGGTGGTTGGTACCCTAGAACACACTGGAAAGGTGTCATGTTGGTGGCCGGTTTCCTCAAAGAATTCTGAGCATACTCTGCCCACACAAGGAAACGTGTCAACTCTTGATTTAGTCTTTTAGCCTGTCCATTCGACTGGGGATGGTATCTTGATGTAAGACTCACATTTATATTGAGCTGAGAACAGAAGGCCTTCCAGACTCTAGAGGTAAACTGGGGTCCCCGATCAGAAACAATGTCCTCTGGTAATCCGTAGAATCTGAACACTTGTTCCATCATGACTTGCGCGGTTTCCCAGGCACTGGGAAGTTTGGGTAAGGGGACCAGACGACAAGATTTGGAAAACCGATCCACTATAGTGAGGATGGTGGTGTAATGATTGGAAACTGGAAGGTCAGTGACGAAGTCAACAGCGATATGCGACCAGGGTCTTTGGGGAATTGGTAAGGGCTGGAGTAGGCTGGCAGGAAGTTGCCGCGGTGATTTGGTCATGTTGCAGGTAGTGCATGACTTGACAAATCGGGTGACATCCGGTGAGAGGGTTGGCCACCAAAAACGATTGGTTGTGAGTTCCGTGGTGGCCAGGATTCCTGGATGACCGGCGCTGGGGTTATCATGTATTAAATGGAGGATGCGAGAACGGAGAATTTCTGGAACATATGTGCGATCTGGAGGGCACTCGGGTGGTGAGGGATCAGTGGTTTGGGCCTCGGTTATCTCCGACATGATGTCCCATTGTATGGGAGCGACTATGAGGGATGCAGGGAGGATGGGTTCAGGTAGATCATTCTGAGCAAGGAGGTAAAATTGCCGGGAGAGAGCATCTGCCTTGCCATTCTTTGATCCTGGTCTGTAAGTTATTTTGAAGTCGAACCTTGAGAAGTACAGTGACCATCGTGCTTGACGAGAGTTTAATCTTTTGGCTGTTCGGAGATATTCCAAGTTGCGGTGATCGGTTAATACGAGAAATGGTTGTTTGGATCCCTCTAGCCAATGCCTCCACTCCTCGAGTGCCGCCTTCATGGCGAGAAGTTCTCTATCACCCACGTCATAGTTTCTTTCTGCCTGGTTGAGTTTCCCTGAGTAATAAGCACAGGGGAACAGTTTAGGAGGGTTACCGTGGTGCTGTGATAAGATGGCCCCTATTCCCATGTTTGAGGCATCTACTTCCACGATGAACTGTCGATCGGGGTCAGGATGTCAGAGGATAGGAGCTGAAGTGAAACGTGACTTGAAAGGCTTTTTCACTTTCCGAGTTCCAGTGAAGGCGAGGGGGTCCCTTTCGAGTCATGGAGGTTAATGGTGCTGCCACCTGGCTGAAGTTTCGGATGAACCTCCGATAGAAATTTGCAAAGCCCAGGAAACGTTGAAGGTCTTTTATGGTGCTTGGTCTGGGCCAGTTGACAACTGAGGTTACCTTCTTCTCGTCCATGGTGACCCCCTCGGCGCCAATGATATATCCCAGAAATGAAATCCTGGTCTAGTGAAATTCACATTTAGTGAGCTTGGCATGTAACTTGTGCTGGATAAGTCGTTCCAAGACAGCTCTGACATGTTGAATGTGAGTCTCATAGACCTCCGAATAGATTAAGATGTCGTCTATGTAGAGAATCAGGAACCGGTTGAGCATGTCTCTGAAGATGTCGTTGACCAGCGACTGAAACACGGATGGACTGTTGGAAAGGCCGAAGGGCATGACAAGGTATTCATAATGTCCTGAGGTGGTAGAGAACGCCGTTTTCCATTCATCCCCTGCTGTGATACGAATCAGGTTGTATGCGCTCCTCAAGTCCAGCTTAGTAAATAGTCAAGCGGTACGGAGCTGTTCCAGAGCTGATGGCACTAGTGGTAGGGGATACCTGTACTTAACAGTGATCTCGTTGAGGGCTCGGTAATTATTGCACGGCCTTAATCCGCCGTCCTTCTTTTTAACGAAAAAAAACCCTGCGGAGGCAGGTGAAGTAGATGGGAGGATGAAACCCTTGGCCATCTCCTCCTCGATGTATTTGCTCATGCTGTCGGTCTCAGGTTGTGATAGAGGGAATACCCGACCGCGGGGAGGCGTGGTTCCCGGAAGCAGATCAATGGCACAGTCAGTGGAGAGGTGAGATAGCAGTTGGGTGGCTTTTACTTTGCTGAAAGCAATATTGAAATCCTGGTATGGTGCTGGCAGGCGTTCAGTGATGGGAGGTTCCTCTTGAGTGAGGGTAACGCCGCCGATGGGCCGTGAGGTTCTGAGGAGGCAGTGTTCTTGACAGGTTGCTGACCATCGGGTGATTTGATGATCCCTCCAGGAGATTGCGGGGTCATGGAGTTCGAGCCAGGGGAGACCGAGGATGATGGGGTGATCAGGTGATTGAATAAGCAGGAGCTGAATGGTTTCGGTGTGCAGAGAGCTGGTGAGTAGTGTGATGTCCTCGGTCTTAGAGATTATCCTTCCAGACCCTAACGGTCTGCCGTCGAGGGCTGCCACAGCCATGTGGGGTGTACATGTAATAAAAGAAATATTATGTTTTTTAACAAAGTCTTGGTCAATAAAGTTCCCGGCCACCCCAGAGTCAATGAATGCTTTGGTTAATATTCTGCGACCCTTATTTATAATACACACATCCAGTTCTAAGGAGGCAGTAAGAGAAGGTAGACACACCCGGAAGGACTTGGAACGTGGGGGTCAAGTGGGACAATTGGCACGGATGTGACCGGGTAATCCACAGTATAAAAACAGATTATTATCCATCCTCCTCTCGCGTTCCTCCTGAGTAATGTGTGTAGCGCCGATCTGCATGGGTTCCACACCCGAGGAACTGGTTACAGGTACTGGCAGGGGGGTAGAATGGCACCCGCGTCTGGAGCGGAGGAGATGGTCTGTTTTAATGGCTAGTTCCATGTACTGTTCTAGCGTTTTTCCTTCATCCCGGCACGCGAGCTCAGCTTGAAGATCATCACGGAGGCCTCGCCGGTAGATGACTTTTAGGGGTTCGCTCTCCCATCCAGTCTGAGCTGCTAACGTTCTGAAGGAGAGAGTATAATCTGATGCTGTGGAGGTGCCCTGTTTGAGCGTGAGTATTTCATCTCCTGCGTCCTTGCCATCCACTGAATGATCAAATACTTCCTTGAATTGACGTAAGAAACTTTGATAGGATGGGAATGCCATCTGCTGCCCCTCCCACAGTGCGGTGGCCCAGTCTAACGCTTTGCCAGTAAGGAGAGAACAAGCAAACGAAACCTTGCTATCCTCAGTAGTAAAGCAGGCTGGCTGTTGGTTCATGTAAATGGAGCATTGTAGTAAAAACCCCTTGCACTTGCCTGATGCTCCGTTGTATTTTTCCAGCAATGCGAGCCGAGCTGGATTGGGCTGAAGTAGTGCGGGTTGAGGAGTGGGCAGAGCCGGAGGATCAGGCCGCTGAATCGGAGTGGCAGCGGCGGTAGTCAGGGCTTGTACGGAGCGAACTAGCTCCTCCGTGAGAGACGTGAGCTTTTCCAGCTGCTGCTGGTGGGAGGCGAGAACTGAGCCCTGCATGGATACCTCATTGGCCAGGCGATAGACAGCCGCTGGATCCTCCGTTGGCGAAGTCTTCTGTAATGACGCTCCAGAGTCAATAGGATCCATTTGCGAGCTTTTAATCATAAACTAGAAACAGGCAGAGATCAAAACCAACAGGCAGACAGGGTATCAGAGACAAGGCAGAATCGTGGTCGTTAAACAGGCAGAATAAGTCAGGGCAGGCAGCGGGAATCAAAAACGGGAAATCAGTCCAAGGTAATACACAGAAAACAAACACGGGAAAAAACGCTCAGAAATGACACCGATGGCAATCAAGACTTTGGGTCTGTCCTTTGGAAGTCCGGGCTTTAAATAAGGCAGATAATACAAAACACCTGCGGCCGAATCAGCCAAGGTACGTGGGTTATGAGAG
Source organism: Enteromius mattozi (assembly GCA_032359235.1). Classification (NCBI taxonomy): domain Eukaryota; kingdom Metazoa; phylum Chordata; class Actinopteri; order Cypriniformes; family Cyprinidae; genus Enteromius; species Enteromius mattozi. The sequence continues at coordinate 304,199 of JAUMHE010000330.1, forward strand.
TCCGGGTGGGAACGCTAATACTCGGGTGATGGTTCCCGCTGTTGACGTCCAGAGAGAGCCACAGAGGCACGGCTTGTGACAATATATATATATATATATATATATATATATATAGTATATATTGTATAAATTTATCTTTATTTAAAATAATTAAAGTAATTAGGTTTGGTTGGAAGTTGTATTTTCTTTGAAGCGTTGCTAATACAAGACATTTTCATTAAGAGAACACTTTGATGCCTTTTGTTCCATTTAATTTATTCTGTAAATTCATTTTTATTTGGTCTTAAAAAGGTCCTAAATGGTTTTCCTTTTAATTTTTTTTTTTTTTTTTTTACCTTAAATGTGAGGTGATAGATTTATTGACAAAACTGACACACAGTCAAACACACTGACTGAGTGATAGATGCAGTATGAAGTGTGTCTAGTAATAATCAGTGTTGAGTTTGATGATGGGTCGTGTGTTGTTGTAGATGAACAGTCTGGGTGAGGATGGTCATGAATTATGTAAACGGTTTGGTTAAAAATGCAGCAGGTTGGCCCTGGCCCAGCGTCAGGAGGGAGAGCAGTGCCCCAGACATGCCTTCTGCTCAGTGCAGTATGACACCATGACATCAATTATTATGTAATATGAGAAGAGAATAGCTGGACATCAGCAGAATTCTACACAAGCTGCTTGTGATGACGTTTGTTCTGATGAATAAGCACGTGACTTAATGCTGATGGCTTTGTTATGAAAAAATGGCACTTTCAAAGAATTGGGTACAACCAAATTTACTCACCAAAATTTTGTTGGGTCTGTAAATATGGTTTAAAACATTTATGCATGGGATTTTATTGTCTTATAGCACTGAACATGAAAGAAACATGCTAATTAAATATTTTAATGAAAATATAAATGAATGAATGAACGTATACATACTAGGTAGTGTGAAGATATAGAGAAAAGGATAAACATTTAGTTTATGCACATGTTGCTTTCTGACTATCACAATTTTATGTAATATTTAATATGTATGTACATCTTTTTAATTATACATTTGAAAATGATCTAAATTCTTATTCTCTTTGACATAGAGTGAGCACAGAGTTATTAGTATTATTGTTAGGAATTCTCCTGCACCAACTATTATTCAAAGCTATAGCTATAGTTTTATGTGACTCAAGATATTGTAAATTCTTTTTGGAAACATTGTCTCGACAAATAAGATGTTATGATATTGCTTACTCTGCATTTTCCCATATATATATATATATATATATATATATATATAAAATGGAGTCAGTGTGGCTGAATATTTCACAGAAAGTAGTTATTTACAGTTTTACAGTTCACTCTATCCGCCAGAAACAATATACACATAAACTATCTGCCAATATCTCACTGTGTTGTGTAAAGGTTAACAAAAGACTAAAGAACAAACCTACTGGTCCTGCATCCGTCTCATCCCCATCCTTTTGTTTTCCAGAAATCATTCATTCAAAGTCCCACAAAACTTCACCCCAAATCCATTACCCAGGTATTCCAGCTGTCCTGTTCTGGGTCTGACAGCTGTCAATCACAGTTTGGAGTTGTTTGACATACAGTATACATAATATGTTATGTATAGAGTGGTTTATGTCTGTCTGTCTCTGTTTGTCTCTCAGGTGCCGTCAGAAAAGATCCTCCGGGCAGGTAAAGTGTTACGAAACACCATCCTGTTCCGAGCACCTCACATTATCAGAGACAGGAAGTACCACCTTAAAACATACAGGTAAGTGCAGTCTTATTAGTATTATTATTTACTGTTTTATATATTATATATTTATTATATTCCTTTGTTCTGTAAGTCATTAGAGAGTGCTCTCTCTGTGTTTGTGTGTTATAGGCAGTGCTGTATGGGCACGGAGCTCGTTGATTGGCTGATTCAGCACACTTCCTGTGTTCACTCTCGTGTTCAGGCTGTAGGGATGTGGCAGGTGCTGCTGGAGGAGGGCGTCCTAAACCACGGTGAGTGTGTCATCTCATACACTATCACAAAAAATAAATAAATAAATTATGTAGCACAGCGGTTTTTAGCGTTAATCATCATAAGAAATATTTCTTGATTTCTGAAGGATCATGTTACACTGAACGCCCACTCAGGAACTTGTTTAGAAATTTTACCAGAAAAGATTTAAGAATTTTTTTTCACATGTTAATATTTTTGTGCTTGCTTGGCTTTTATTTTGTGTTTATGTAACTGTATTATAGTAGTTTTTGCCATTAAGATGCCGTAGATGCTGACATGGCAATTAAAATAAATAACTAATAACTCATGTGACACTGAAGACTGGAGTAATGATGCTAAAAATTCAGCTTTGACATTACAGGAATAAATTGTAAAATGTATTTAAATAGAAATGGGAATAATATTTTACAATAGCACAGTTTTCACATATTCTATGAAATAAATGCAGCTTTGGTTGAGCATAAGAGACTTCAAAGACATTAAAAAGCTTACTGTACCAGCCCCAAACTAGTGTACATGTACAGTATAATCACTTGATTAAGGTAATATAAGGCAATTTGCAATAGTTTTGAACTGAACTGAGCTGAATAATGACATTATTGCCTTTGGAAGAGCTGCTTTACAGCTGAAATGAAAGTATTTTTATAACTGATGAATTACAATGAACATTAACGTGAACATTAACACTGTTATTTTCCTGTTTATTGACATGAATTTACTTTGAAATATTGTTTTATAAAACACTATATTAATAAATGTGACTTAACAGCACAGCATACTGTATGAGCACAATTGGAGGGAGCTCTTAATTAATTAATAATTAATTAATTAATCTATATTGCAGATGATCATTATTCCTTACACTTTTAGAAAATATACAAAAGCTGTCACTGGGGAGGTACACTTTTTTTTTTTTAAAAAAAGATACAACTTTGTAGCTGATTTGCCCCGAAGGGCACCTTAAAGGGGTCATATGATGTTACTAAAAAGAACATTATTTTGTGTATTTGGTGTAATGCAATGTGTATATGTGGTTTATTTGTTTATGTGGTGTTTATGTGGTTTAAGTAAAAACCCATTATTTTCCACATACTGTACATGATTGTTTCTCCTCTAAGCCCCGCCTCCTGAAATGGGTCGATTTGTAAAACTCTAACACACCCTAATATTTGAGTTGAACTGTTCTGGAACAGTGTAGTGAATACAACTTGACTACTGATTTCTAGTTATGTCCTATTTCTGAAGTAGTTTCACTTTCTCAATGACACACAGCGTCTCCAGAACATGGCGCCTGCAGCAACACTACAGCGAGAATAATAGCTCCACCTTATTTCTTTGCATAAACATTTGGGCGATGTTTGAAAATAAACCCATTCTGTGACGTAGCAAAGTGGGGGCGTGTTTAAATGAGCTGTTTTAATGGGGTGTGGACAAGAAATAACTTTTATAAAGAGTATCTCTTTGGTTTTGAATTTTTAATCTTTGCAACTTTAGGGATCTGATCTATGCAGCTGGTAACACTCCAAAGAGAAAGAAAAAACCTGAAATCGTATCATATGACCCCTTTAAAGGTACATATTAGTACCTTTTAAAAACATATCGCCGCAGAGAGAAGTTTTATGTTTTGAATATTTTTCAGTGAGTGTAAAATGAGCCACACATGACACTACAGATGTGATGTGGTCACTTGTTTTTCTGTGTTATATGGTTGCTCTCTATTACGGGTTTGTTCTGTGTTTGGCTGCAGTGGACCAGGAGCTGAGTTTCCAAGATAAGTATCTGTTTTATCGTTTCCTGGAGGATGAGGCAGAGGACGCAGCCCTCCCCACCGAGGAAGAGAAGAAAGAGAGCGATGAAGAACTACAGGACACCCTCCTGCTCCTCTCTCAGATCGGACCCGATGCCCATCTGCGAATGATCCTGAGTAAACAGTGCGTTCTTCCTCAGAACAGCAGCAGTGCCTGCTAATCTGAGTCATTACATCCCCCTGAGGACTCTGAGTTATCAAGAGAAGTGCTTCAGAATGATCTGATCTCTATCTGCTCCTGTTTGACTGCTTTCCTATGAACTTTCCCACAAGTCTCTGAAGGCAGATTAGACTTTTATATGCATGCTGTAACTGAGAGATATAATATCTGCACCAAGACAAAACTTTTTAAAATGTCAAAATAAGTTTCAAAGTCATCCCTGTCCTCCCTGCTCCTCTCTGCAGGCCTGGTCAGAGGACAGTAGATGACCTGGAGATCATTTATGAGGAGCTGCTGCATATTAAAGCCTTATCACATCTCTCCACCACTGTAAGTACACATTATCTAAAGTTAGAGGAAATTAGTTTGGTATATACTAACTGCAACTTCATATTTACAAATGTGTAATTACAAATATATTTAAATGCATGACATGAATAGAAATCAAACATAAATTTTTTGTCAGGCTTGTCAGTACATTTAGCAATACTTTAACCATATGTCCATATGTCAAAGAAAAAATAAGTAATTATGGAATATATATATATGCATTAATGAATTGCAAGCTGAGCTTTAATGTGTGTGCATTGTTAAAAATATAAATTCAAATGATGGCAATTTTCATTTTCCTTTATTACGCTTGACATGTTTCATACCTGGTATAGACGCTGTTGTATTGTGTTCTCTCCTCAGGTGAAGAGGGAACTAGCTGGTGTTCTGATATTTGAGTCCCACGCCAAAGCAGGCACAGTGTGTAAGAGTCAAAACCATTACAATACACTTAAAAATGAAGTCAAGGTGTTCAGATCTAAATGAGTGCTGAATTTCAGCGTGTGGATATTATTTGTCTAATAAGTGTCTGTGTTCTGCTTCAGATGTGTTTGATGCTCATTATCGATCTCTTTTGTTCCTAGTGTTTAATCAAGGGGAGGAGGGCACGTCATGGTACATCATCCTGAAGGGCTCCGTTAACGTGGTGATCTATGGAAAGGTCAGACTAGAAAGTCCCCACTAATGCTTCACGTTCAACAGACTAATTAAGCGTTTAATGTGTGATAATGCGGACCGGCTAATCGCTCTCAAGCCAATTATAGTGCATGCAGACTGTGCCAGGAAAGTGTGTGTGCAAATTGAATTACAGCTGAAAGATGTTTTCATAAGTGTCTGCGCTCTTTGGGGGTTTGTCTGGGTCACGTCTCGTTGCAGGGTGTAGTTTGCACCTTACATGAGGGAGATGACTTCGGGAAGCTGGCTCTGGTGAATGACGCACCTCGGGCAGCGTCGATCGTACTGAGAGAGGACAACTGCCACTTCCTGAGAGTGGATAAAGAAGACTTCAACAGAATCCTCAGGGTCAGTGCTCATTATTCACAACACAACAAATGAGAAAAGTGTTTTGTCATATACTCTGCACTGTACAAAGTGCTGCTAACCTGCAATTGTTGCCATGTAAATTTGGATTGGTTGGTGTAATATTTAAAGTGCTCCTATTATGGGTAATGAAAGGTTCATATTTTGGATTTGGGAGTCCCTGACAACAGGTGGACATACATGCAAGGTCAAAAACACTTTCATTGTCTTATAATATGTATTTATATTCATTTTTCCAAACCTCTCCTTTGCATGACGCTAATCTGCGGTGATTGGTCGATTGGTCTCGTGTTCATCTCATCATGTCTGTAATGACTGATAAAGCAGGGTTTGTGAGCAGTGCTACTTTGTTTTCAGCATTACCAGGGAAACTGCTAGTTTAACACTCCCAAAGTGAAACCTAGTTGTGAAGAATGAATTGGTGGCAAGTGAGCAACATGCTAATGTTTCATTTTGGCGTCAACATGAAACATCTTGGGATTCGTTTAAAAAATGACTCAGTGTTTCAATGATTCAGAGACAACACTTTCTTTTGAGAGACAATAACTTTATATATGGCGCACTTTCAGATTTAAAACTTTGCAGGATCTTTTTTATTAGCTTTAGTTTATTTTATTTAAATTTTAGCTTAACTTATTTTATTTTTTTAGGTAGTTGGCAACATTCAAATTGTTTTTTCTTTACCAGTTTTTAAATGCTTTTATTTATTGAATTAATTATATTACATTTTACTTATTAATAATTTATTTTATTTATTTCAAAACACGTTACAAAAATGCTTTTGATTGCACTTGGTTTTACAGTACGTGCACTTGCCTGTACTTAGCTAAGAAAGTACCGTGTAATATAAGGTAACTATATGGGTTCAGGTTAGGTTCAAGGTTAGTACCCAGTTATTACCATGTTATTGTAATTTTTACTAGTAAAACAAATATGTAGTACATGCAGAACTGTAAATGTAAACCATAATAACCCTGATACCTACATTTGAATTTCTTTAGCTACAAACCTAAAACAAACACATACAAACAAAAAAGATAGAAATTGAAATGGTTGAGTTGACAGTCAAAGAAAAGCAGAAAACAAGTGTGCAGAAGACATGTGAACTCCTCCAATGAAAGAATAGTGTACTATTGCTAGTGCATTTGATAATGTGCTGTTGGCGTAATGACTATTTACTGACGGTCTAATAGTTTTCTCTGGCTGCACTGGTGTTGTGTTTGCATGTATAATGGTCCATCCGTCAGCAGCACAGCAGAATCTCTGACAATAGAGAGCAGAGCTCAGAAAAGCTGTGTAAGTGGAAGCTCTGTCTGATAGTGAGGGGGTCTTTGGCACACACACAAACAGGATGACCTCTATCTAAACAAATGTAGGCAGATTTAGTGAGATTTCACTATATCAGTTAGTATGTATGAAGTCTGCAACTGATAGAAATGGTCTTTAAATGCAGTCTTAAGTATGGCATTGTCAAACTTTTTCCTTATTTGTCAGAGTAGATTTTTATTTTTTATTTTTTTATGTTATAAAATGTTATGTTAATTTAGGCATTCGGACAAAATAGGTTGGGAACCTGTCTCCCTCTACTGGTAATGATTCTGAATTACAACAAACATTACAGAAGTGACCATGTGGAAAAGTGACAAACACCTACATTCATAAATCTGATCTGAGCTCATCAGCGCTGTAATAGTGAGTTTATAGCTTATTGCTGCTAAACTACTGACGTCAGAATAGATGTTAGTACATCACATATGAACATAGTTTGATTAGGTATGGTCAAATCTACTTCTTTTTCTAAATCTATCAATTCTGTTTCAGGATGTGGAAGCAAACACGGTCCGTCTGAAGGAACATGAGGAGGATGTGTTAGTTTTGGAGAAAACTAACAACAGGGGCTCCAGTTCCTCTCCTCTCAAGTACATTTCTGTTCTTCTGTCCTTTTTAACATTAGGAATGTAGCTGTAAACTGCTGTATAACCTCAAACTACACCTGTTCTTCAGGTACACTGTGATGTCAGGAACTCCGGAGAAGATTCTGGAGCATCTTCTGGAGACAATGAAGCTCGACTCCCAGTTCACAGAGTCAGGTGAGTTCAGTAAGAGAAATCTACACAGATAAAAAGTAAAATGGAAGGTGACTAAATGCAACTTTATTTTCTATTTCACATTTTGTACATTTTTGAGAGTTAATACAGAATTATCTATTAGAGTCCTGTTTGGCCTGAAATATCAGCAGAGCTGACCATCATCACAGTCACTTACATAAAGTTTCAATAAATAAACAATGCAGTATTTCCCACGCTAATGCAAAATATGGAAATATTTGGGATTTTTTGAATTTTCCAGGTCGGGAAATATCATGAGATTCATATAATGAACGGTTATCACATAAAACGTTGTCATTCTTTCTTGCTTTCCTGAAAGAAAATGCTGTTTTCAACACTGATGATATTCAGAAAAGATCCTTCAGCAGTAAATTAATCAGATTAGTATGATTTTTGAAGGATCATTTGACTTTAAAGAGTAATGATGTTTAAAACTCAGCTTTGCATTACAGAATGTTAACATACTGTATATTACAATATGAAATCATAATTCTGAATTTTAATAATATTTCACAATTATATCACAAAATTATTCGACATTTTACCAATCCCATAATTTTGCAAGGTAGTATAGATATTGTCCTTTGCACAACATTTGTCATACTTGCTTGCAAGACCTAAGATGTTCATTTCACCAAATTCAGTTCATTTGAATCATGTATTTTCACTGAATCAGTCAAACTGGTTAAAACAATGAGTGGATGTTTCAAAGGATTCAAATGTATATTTATAAATATACATTAAACTGTGCATACATTAAACATGCTTCCCTAGTAAAAAGTAAAATGTTTAAAATATATTTATTCCATAATAAAATAGTTCAAATCTATTAACATATTTACTGACCGATAACTCAAGACCTACTGATATAAAAATTTTAATTCAACTTTATTTGGAGTATTACTTGTGCACAATGCATATTTCTTATTAATAAGCCTAAAATGCTTGTTTATGTCACTTTTAATGAGGAGTGTGTAATATTTCCCAAAATATTCAAAGTGTACCTAAAGTATACTTGCAATAGTTCCACTTTAGCTCAGTCAGATATACTAAGTATGTCTTTAATTGGACTTCAGCACTACTTCTGCACAATTAAAGGGCATTAAGTACAAGATTAGTTGTTTAGCAGACTTTAAGTATACCAGTTTAGTATACTAAAAGTACAATTTCAAGGCATTTTATTAAGTACATAAATATGAAAATGTATTTGTAGCATGCTAAGCATAAAATAAATGTAATTCAAATACATTTAAATATATTTATTTTTCACTAGGGTTTACATGCATTTATAGAAAAAGTTTATCACAGAATTAGCTTAAAATCACTTAACCATGTTTCATGTTGCAAATTGTGACCACCTTCAACTGTCTCTTCTTTTTTTCTGTCTTTGTAGATCCTGCTCTGGATGACTTTTTGCTTATGCACTGTGTTTTTGTCCCAAACAGTCAGCTGTGTCCTCTGCTCATGGCCCAATATCCTTTAAAGCTGTACTGATTGGTGAAAGTAAATATTCTATTCAATTCAATTCAAATTTATTTGTATAGCGCTTTTCACGATACATATCATTGCAAAGCAGCTTTACACCAAAGTA
>JAUMHE010000330.1:315722-343649 GCA_032359235.1 Enteromius mattozi
CAAAATAAAAGTTGGGTTTGGACATGGCAGCAGAAATATATTACTATTGTTCAGTAGAATGTACATAATAGACTACTTCAAAAATTATTAAAACAGTATTTCTTCAGTGTTTTAAACTAATATAAAATCCCCTTTATTTTTTAACAATAAAATGAAATCTCCATTAATTAAAAAAACAAAGGTTTTATGCCTTAAAAAAATTTACACAAAATTTTCAGAGGGGAAAAAATTATAAAGCTATTGTAAGAATAAATAATAAAGCACTAGTGTAAAGAGAGCATAACAGATGTGTAAACTGAACACTCTTTGAACTTTATTAAAACTAATTTGCACTGATTCATTGTGTTGGATATATATTTTTTCCGTGCAGTGGCTCAGGAGATGAGGTTGAGAGTCTGTATAAATGTCAACAAGCGGAAAAAATGTTTTTTGAGATAAATGTAATTTTGTTAAAACTGATTTCATAAAATTGGTATCAGAAAAGGTATCGTTCAGGAACCGGTATCGAAAATTGTTTAATGATACCCAGCCCTACTCGTTTCTTTATAAAATTCTGATTGAACCACTGATGTCACATGGACTACTTTGACAATGTTTTGGTATTTTTCTGGGCCTTGAACGTCTAAGGACTGTCTATGAGAGGATCAGAGACCTCGAAAACGAACAAAAGTCATTATGTGTATAAGATCAATATAGACTACAGCCGATTATCTGAAAAGTCTGTAGCATATCATGAACCATTCTTTGGCTTTTCAATGCTGGTCTGTGTCAACAAATAATCAACTAAAACACAAATGTGTCTTCCTGTCTGCCTGAATGGTTCCTATTAAGAATAAGCTGTATTGTGAACTGGATACATCATTTATTTAGACGAAGCCAGACCTGAGCTTCCGCGTATATTAATGACTCTTAGGTTTGGGGTGTAAACATCTACCCGTTCAAAGTAAACACGGCCTGGCTCACACTCAGTCCACGGTAAGGTCTAACGAAGGTGAGATCTGTAGTTGCTAACTTACCCCTCCAGCAGCAGCAGCATTATTGTTGGAGTTTGCCCCGTTCTCTGCTCCGGGGGCGGGCGAACCGAGGCCGGTGCAAGTGGCGGCGAGCAGGGCGAGCGGCGAGGGCTGTCCGTCCTGATGATGGGCGGGTTTAATACATGAAAGGGGGTGGCCACACAGGAAGTACCAGTGTTTTAACAGAACAAAGTGAAAACTTCACTAAAGCACATGCATTAGAGAATAAGAGAGGAGTGGATTTGATCGGGTTTACCTGCTCTGCGCCGCCGCCGTCCTGAGCGCTGCCGCTGTCCGCCATGACTCCCGCTTTCACTGGCCCTTCAGGCGCTGAAACACACACAAAACACCACAAAACAGCCGTTAGAGCCCGTCACTCGGCGCGCTTGCTGCATATGTGGCTTCCTCGGTTATAACAGAAGCGTTGTGTCGCTTTATGGATGACTTGAGCTCTGTATTTCTTTCCTCCGCGTATCTTAAACTCTCTCAGTTTCACCCGCCTGCTAACATTAGCCTAGCTTAGCACAAACAGCCTGCACAAAGCTTCAAAGCGACCATTCCCACGCTCTTCAGATGCTACGTACCGGTCATTACGTGAGTTCTTTAAAGAAGACTGATATCTGCGTTTGATTACACTCCGAGCATGGCTATTTTAATCGGTGCCTGCGCTCGCTTTAGTCCAGTTTGTTTTTTTCCTAATTTGATTGACGGCGGGGCTTCCACTTCGCCAACTGCGTCACCGAGCGGAAGTCCCGCCCTTCGTCTATCCTCTCATTGGAGAGTAGGTTGGAGAACTCGCGTTTTGATTGGATGGACGGGACGTCTGTCATTTTGACCGGGTTGCTTCCTATGTGTAGTTGTCCCTCAAGTTTTGTTCGTGAAGATGTACGATTTCCGTCTGTGTGGTGAACTACTAGGTTTGTTTCCTTACTGGTGTTTGATGCGTTTATCTTAATACCTGTTAAGATAAAAGCATTGTTGCTAATAAACTAATGTTTCTTCTTGTCTAACATAGTATTTTGTAAGAATACTAGTTCACTCTGCTCATTCAGACAAGCTGGGAAACTGATGATACATCATTTTTTCAGTGTCTTGTAATCAGCAATTAAGAGGTTTATGGTTTAATGTAAGAGGCCACTTGAGCTCTGTCAAGTGTTTCTCAAGTAACAGTAGTGATTAATGATATGCAGTCATTTTTGAAGATCAGTCTGAATGGAGAAGGCAGAAGCATCTTTTTTAAAGATGTGTCAGAGATGGGATGAGCCACAGAGATTCATGCTCTTCTGTAATTTAAATATTTTATTATTATTATTATTTTAAATCTTTCAACAGTACACACAATATTAAAAAAAGAAGAACCTCACCCACTCTGCATTAAGAAGAAAATACAAGATGCTAAAAAGAAAATGCATTTATGCATAGAAACATACAGGCAGAAATCATAGAAGTATAGATATTTTGTAATGATGTAGAAAAAAAAAATTGGTGCAACATACTATTTAAACTGTGTAATACGTAGAGTGAAGTTTAAGTGAAACAGAGATGATTATATATGCAGATGAAAAAAGGGCAGCATAACGGATACCAAATGCAAAAACCACGGTCACAATTTGGCATCTAAAAAAGTAGATTAATAATCATCAAACATGTTGTGGACACAGCAGTTATTACAAATATTAAAATGCATAGAGCCGACTTAGTTCGGATTTCACAAAATTAATTATATTTGACCTTCAAATAAACTAGAACATCAAACCTGCCTACAGCTGTTGAAAGCAGTGTACAGGAGTAAAGCTGTCGTGTTATTCTGTCAATCAACCACACTTTTCTTGAAATGTATATCATTATATAGCTTAATAACAATTTGCAGCTGTAGCATGTACTAAATAAGTATATATAAATGCACCATACCAGCATCAGAATTGATCTCGGCCTCCAGTGGATGCAGACAGCCTATGATAATTGTAAAAGCCCCAATATATATTTCAAGCTAAACAAAAGAGCAGGTGTGAATATTGTAAACAAAATTAGGCCAACAAGTTTATTTTCAAAAAATGCTTGACAAACACCTTCTGTTATAAGTTTTATATATATATATATATATATATATATATAATATATATATTATTTTATATTATATATATATATTTTTTTTTTTTCTCAGTATGTGTGTGTGTTTGTATACATTTGCCAAGAAAACAGCTATTATTCTCTCCTATAATGCCTTATGAGTTGAGAAAACATCTGACAAGAGATCAGAGAGCACATTTCTATACAAAATTCATCCCACTCATTTTCTACAGGGCTCAGGTCAGGGAACTGGGACAACCATGGCAGAAGTTTCCTTTTGTGCTGTTGATTTTACTTTTTTTTATTGGATTGTAGGCCTGATGGAAGATCCAACCACTATAAGATCCATTATAAGATTTCAGGTTTCAAATTTAGATGTTTTTTTTTTTATCTGTTGCTATTTGAATGAATACAAAGTCATGCATCTGAACAAGATGTCCAGGACCTCTGTCAGAAAAATAGACCCACAACATAAAGAGATGCAGCAGTACTTTGGGTAGTTTTTTTTAAATTTTTTTTAATCAATGTGGGCACCGAACCATTTGAGTGTATGCTGCCAAAAATCTGTTTGAAGTTCCAGTATAGTCTGGCAAATAAATATGCTGGAGTTTTTGGATGAGTGTTTTCTTTTCTTGATTTTTAACATAATTTATTTTTTCCTTGAAACCCTCTTTAATAACGTGATGATGTAGGTTTTCTTTGATAAGTTTTTAGACTGTTTTCTGACTTTCTTCAGATGTGATCCTTGGAGAGTCTTTTGCTAGACTCTCCTCCTCACCATGCATTATGACGATAAATAGACATCATCCTCTTTCAGGCAGATTTGTGTCATTTTCTGTTGATTGAAAATTCTTGATTATTGCCCTGATGGTGGAATTGGGAATTCTTAATGCATTAGATATTTTTTATAGCCACTTTCTATTTTGTGAAGCTCACCAAACTTGTTCTGCACATCAGAACTATATTATTTTGTTTTTCTCATTGTGATGAATGATTAAGGAATTTGGCCTTTGTGTTTGGCCCTAATTTAGAATCCTGTGGAACAGGAAGTCATGGTTGGACAATTTTATGTTCATAGTCACTCTGTTGTGCAAAAAATGTAAATATGAAATTGTCTAATAAAGTAGAAGTAATTGATCTGTGCATATTTCTCTCCTAATTCAGCAGGGACAAAATGTTCACTATTGAAAGCAATGTTATAAATACAGAATTAATTTTGACCAGAAGCAAAAAAGTTAAAGTTTAAAGTTCTTGATGAATGATGGATCATTTTCAGCTGTTTGGACTCTCACTTTGACGGCACCCATTCAGGATCAGTTGGTGAGCAAATGATAGCCTAATCCTATATTTATCCAAATCTGAAGAATAAACTCATCTCCATTATTTTTATTTATTTATTTTATTTTATTATTTAAAAAAAAAAAAATCTGAACTAAATCCATAAAGTCTGAACTTTTCTTAACAGGTGACCGCATGATTGAGTTGACCAGTGAAATTAGATTTCCCTGCTTTGTTACTTAACGATAGGTATTGGAATAAAGAGAAGGTAAAAGTTTGTGTTCCACTATTCTTGTTAGTATCACCATCTCACAAAAAAGGGATAATACCATTTCTAATTTTCCCTAAGACAGACAACCGATGTACCTATGCCTCCCTGATTCATAGTGCGTCAAGGGAGTTCAACAGCACAGAATGAGGAAATTAACTTAGGAAATTAGACTGTCTGGGGGGCAAATTCGGCAGATTGTTTTGTTATTCACCAGAGAGCGTGAACAGGAAAAAACTGGGTGGAAGTTGATCTCACCGAGATCATATAGGAAAAAAAAATCACTTTGTATTGTCCTACACATCTAGAAGGAGAAAAGAGTCTCTGGAGTTTGTTCGTGGCAGTGGTGTTGCTTTTATAAACGCTAAAAGATTAGCACGATTGCATTGAGATAACAGCCCAGAGACATTCTGCACTCTCAGCTGCATTCTTGATCTAAGACTCTGTTCGCTGCATCGTTTCCACTGTGTCAGCTCCTCCCTGAGAGTGACCAGAGAGCAGCGTTTTCCTTCAACCTTCAATTCAAACTTGGGCCATTACAGCCAGACTACAAAAGCACTTTCCTTGCACTCAGGGGCTCGCACCAGTGAGTGGGGGATATTTCCAATCACTCCGCTGTCAATCTGAGTGTCAGGTAAACACAGGCTGGCAGACAGAGCCTTTAGAAAGGCCCACATCTGTGGCTCTCGCTCTCCTAGCTTACCTTGTGCTGGTTTATCCACAATCTAATGCACAAAGACACCCACACTCAAATGGAAAGGCAAAACGCAGCTGTTGTACAATGGCGCGGGTATCTTATCTCGTATCTTTAGATTGAAGTACTACACAATAAGTTAATTGCTTTGAGATTTCTTCTGATGTGCGAGAGGATGTGATTTCAGGCAAGTTGACAAATTGGCTTGCAAACCAGGAACGCAGTCTTGATCGTCGAACAAGACTAGCTGGAACACAGAGTTGTGTCGGAGTTATTGATTGATTTGGTCCCATTCCCCCGGGAATGACGGGATCTGTGGGAGTTGGTTTGGTTTTACTTCGTGACCAAACGCTGTGCTCTGTGTACTCTTGATTCATACTTTATTTGACCTTGCATGCACTCTTAATTATCTTTCTTTATTAGCATCTCTGGTTTCATTAAAGGAGACAAAAATATGCCCCTTTTTACAATATGTAATATAAGTCTCAGGTGTTCCCAGAATGTGTCTGTGAAGTTTTAGCACAAAATATTAATTATGTCATTTTGAAAGTGCCTATTTTGAGTGGAAGCAGAAACCAGCTGTTTTCATGCATATATCCCCCTGAAATCAAAATGATTTTTTTGGGGGTGTTAGTATCAATATGTTAGTCTTAAGGTTATCTATAAGCCAGTGTGCTCCTAAACAGTGACAAAATTTGCATTTAGAAGATATAAGCGCTCAAAGCGTGAAGTTACGTCACTTCAGCCAAAGCGGATCAATGATTTTTTTAATGTCACCTCATACTTCAGCTTCTCATCAAATCTCCTGACCAATCAAATGCTCTCTGGAATCTGAAGCGCCCGGCCCCTACACTATAAATAGATGCGGCTGAGATCAGTCACTTGTTCACAGTGGTAGTATTTTCTGTACGGTGAATGGTACGTAGTACACATTGTAGGCAATAGGGACTGATTCAGGCAGTGTAAATATGCTTTCGATTGGGGCAGATGAGGTCTGGTTTGGTGTTGTGTCCCGTGAACCGCGGCAGTGCTCACTGTCTATCCAGAATTTGTCTCCGGTCCAGAGATGTGATCACACAGAGTGAATCATATGCGCGAGTCAGCATATATTAAACACTTTTAAAAGTACACAGCCTTAGCATGATTATGATCACTATTTTGTTTTAGTAAGAGTTTCATAATAAATCTAGGGGGTAATCTATTAGATTGTGGCTCTCAATTGCAGCTTTACAGAGCTCAATGGCCAGAGCAGATATAAACAAAACACTATTGGCTTTTTTAAAAGGGGGCAGGGCTAAATTGAAATTACGTCACCACATAGAATAATGCTGCATGTTTCAAGGCACTTCAGGGGACCTTTAAATGCATATGACTTGCTGCTCCCTGCACTCTTTTCCAGAACAAAGCTGTACCAGAAATCATGCGTTTTAATTTTTAAAAATTTTATACATTTGGTTTTCTGTGCGCACAAAAATGACCCGACCTCTCATTCTCTTTCATGTCTTACTGTGCTTAAACTGTCAAATACACACAAGTTTAAGTTAAAAACAAATGACAAAAACAGTCAGTTATGTCAAACAGCTGAAAGTAAACAGCTGTGAAATAAATGACATGGTTATATTAGATCTGTGGCATAAATAAACAGTAAATAAATAAATAAATAAATACACTATTCTCTTGTGTACTCACAGGCTGGGTCTCTAACTAGTGTTCTGTGCTTATCAGTGCAGCCAAAGGCAAGGCAGTTAACATGTTTCGTTCAAACTTTCCCCATGGCAATAGAACCAGATCAAGGGGCGGTAATATTATAAGATCCCCACATCACAGGGGAAGTGAATTCTGAGCAGCTTGTTTTTTCATAAGCTTGCAGAAAAAGGCTTACCTAAAATCATGTTTTACGGGGTTGTTCTTTTTCATGTTTTCTGGGATAGTAGATGCACTGGGACACGATTATATCACTAGAACTTTTAAATCAATGGAACCAAAGTTTCTTTAGAGTGAAAAAACCTTCAGATTTTCTTCACACATATATACATTACTAAAAATAAAGCTTCCAAAAAAGGATCCAAAGTGATACCATTTTCGGTTCCTCAAAGAAGCTTTCTTAAAAGAGTGATTCTTAACAGCACATTTAAACATTTAAAAAAATCTAAAGGACCATTTTCGACTATAAAGAACCTTTTGTGCAATGGAAAGGTTCCATGGATTTTTTACAGACTTTTCCGGAACCGCCAATGCCAATATAGAACATGTAAAGTTCTTGGGGTAACCAGAAGGCTTCTTCCTTAGGCATCGCTGTGAAAACCCCCTTTTTGGAAGTTTTATTCTTAAGAATCAGTTTTTGAGGATGAGGACATGTCAAGCAACACATCTGGCTAGCTTCTACAAAGTGACAAAATGCACCAAAATACGTTAACAGCACTTGAATTTGGATATTTCTCTTGTGTGTGCATTAATGCATTTCAAAACTTCAAAGCAGAGAACTACAAATCCCGTTATTTATGACCTTTCAGAAATCTGCATGTTTAGTTCGGAGAGAAAAAAAATCTGTCATTTTCCGGTGTTTTGTAAAGCGCAGAGGTGAGACATTTGCTTCGTCTACTGGGGTGAAAATAGCTGGGCCTGTTTACGGCGTGAATATGAGTTGTTTCTGAAAGCATCGTATTAACATATTGGCGGAGCGGCTTGCTGGGGCCGATCTACAGTGGAAGGGACCGCGTGGAGAGAGTCCGCCCGGCTGGAGGCTCCCGGTGGCCTGGGTAAATGGAACCTCAATGGGGAAGCTTCAAAATGGCACCACAGGAAAGACTGCGGCCAGAATATCAAATGTGTCTCAATGACACGCGAGAGAAGGGACCTCCATTCGGACACCACTGAGGTGGAGACAGAGGCTCAGGGGAGAGGGCTTTACCGCACTAGAATCTTAGGCTCATGTTTAAAGAAAAATGTGTCCATTAGGGGAAAATGTTGCTCTTTTCAAGTCTTTCCTCTAAACGTTTGCCCGTGCAGGAAAAAAAAAACCCATAGACGTAGTTATGATGGAGGAGGAAACATTCATGTGAATTACCCTGCATTCATTATGCTCTAACTTCTGTACAATACGTCAGTGAACTGAGCTGCTGGTTTCTTTTGGATAAAGTGAAGCATACATGCTGATTCGATACATCATCAAACAACTAATGAGTTGAAGTTGGATATATGCATGGTATGATGTAGAAATGTATAAAGTTAAAGTGTGGTAAGTGAAAACTGCTTTCACACGACAATCAACAGCATTCATAGCCAGTTTTATAACAGCAATATAACAATGTAGGGTGGTGGAATTTGTCCTCTAAGATTTGGATTGTGGTCTCTCTATATGAGTCTGTGGTTTGAATGGGAGGAGTTGAAGAATAAGATGGCTTTGGGAATTCATTCAGAAAGGGAAAGTGTTTTTGAAATGTAGGCCTAATATTTGGAATAATTTGCACCAATGTTAAGACAAGGAACCTATAGAGGAACAGTTTTGATTTCATATTGATTCAAAAATAAACCAAAAACTGTTTTTGTTGATATTTGTAATTCCATCTAATGCTTTACATTACTTTTTCTCAAACATCCATTCAGTATTTTCTGTAAATGGTAGTTTAGCTGCTTTTGAAACTGCATTCTCAGTAGTTCTGAGAAGTAGACTATTTCATGACTACTAAAAAGCTAGATCTGATCTGTCATTGTTTCTAGATCTGTCATGTTATCATTGTCATGTGACTTAGCAGAGTTCGTTTCATCACTTTACTACCATTCACAAACCCTCTCCTGTGGCCTTAAATGAGAGTAGATGTGTACATCAGATGAACACTTCAGACTCTTGCTGGAAGTAGTTTCCAACTACATTCAACACAGCACTTTTTGCAGGTCTCCTTTGTGTGGACACATCCATTTCAGGTCTGATAGTCTCTACTTATAAGCTAATGTGCAGTGTTGGAGTGGCAGGTTGCTGACCTACTATTAGCAGTGAGATTCAGAAGTTGTCAAGTGGCTAAATGGGACTAGAGTCATCACACTGAACCAGTAAACTCATCTACCTACTAGTCCACTTTTATAACCTCATTATATTCATAATTGCGCTTTTCTTTGTTCTATATTCTTGTTCTGGTGTGTTCTGGTGTTCTTGTTCACCAAAAAAAATGGTGGTTTTTTTGTGGAAGGAACCATGCAGGGTTGGCCTACAAAAATGCTTGATTACTGCAGCGCTATAAAAGAAGAATTACAGGGCATGTATTGGTCTGGTCATGTGATCTCAACATGTCAGCCCCCATGAGGCAACCCACTCCATATAAAACGAAACATTTTTTGATGAGTGGAAAAAAAAATTTATTCATTAGTCAGACCAAAAGCCTTGTAGGCTAAACATACTGCAACCGCTTTTGAGTCTTTTTCCCATTACTTTTCCCCTCTATCATACTGTTCGGGTAAAAAAAAAGCAAAAAATGCACCTTTAATTAAATGTCTTGTCCAGTTCGGCGTCGTTCTTAGGTTTTGCATTTAAAAATCTATTGCATTGTTTGCACTTAGAATTGTCATGATAATTTATGTGTTTATCTCTCTCCGACCCCACATTATTTAAAGTCGGAGATTGTTTGTATTTTTCTAAATATTTTGGGGTTAGCGCTCCGCTGGTATGATTTATAGCAGCAGAACTCGGCCTTTCATGGGTGCAGTCCTTTTTCTGTCTGTCTTGCTTGGTGTGGTGCCATTGTGGTTTCTGCCTCCGGGTGGAGTGGCACCAGCTGATGGATGACTATGACAACATTTGTAGCGCAGACACCAAAAAAACAGCCACTAATCGCTCTTTGATATCTTCTAATCCTTCCTCTTCATTTCACAAATCTGTTACAATTAAATCAAATGAAAGCAGCCCGGAGTGGAGAACACAACTGGAGTCTCTCTGATGTGTATTTTATCCACCAAAGTCAATTGAGTTCTGCTTGTTGCCCTTACATTCACGGCATCTTTGCGCAATGACGTGTTGACATGCGAGAGCGGTTTATGATGTTCTGTCTTATGAACTACATATGCGCAGTTCTAAATAACTTTATTATTGTTCCAGAAATGTTAGTGTCACTGTATGCAAAACAAAACATTGCAGCCAAGCCACAGAAAACAACTTGTCGTTCCTAGCTCATTTAGGTCTGACAAACAGGCCTCAATAATGGGTTTCAGCTTTGGCTAGCGCAAGCAGAACTCGGCCCTGGGAGTGAGAGAAGAAACCCAACCTCTACTTATCTCCCTGTGAACTTCTTAATGGGAGAAACCTCAGTGCCCGCAGAAAAAAATGCTGCAAAGCGACCGATCCAAAAGAAGGAAACCGTTCCCGCTCAGCTGACCCATTTTTTCAGAATGTGATGGCACAGGACTTTAGGCTCTGCAGCGGCGAGACCCGAACAAAGATTAAAACATAAAAAGTAGTCCAGACCCATCAATCATATACCTAAAATCCTCCTTCGCTAAGAAAAGAAAATGGGGATTATACAATAAATTGCTGAAATCACAAAGGAATATGTGTGTATGTTTTCACGGGATGAAAATCAGGCACAGAAATCAGTATGCATGGTTTCCCAGTGTTCCCGTGGAGCGAGCCAAAATATCCCTCTCTATGACCTACAATCAAAACATGTAAAGTACTACAATTTAAAATATTCTGTCATCCCTCTCTCTTTTTTTTATCATACACATCTTCTATTCAATCTCGCCCTGAAGTACAGACACAGTAATACAGAAACGGTTTTGTTTTCCCATATCTGAGAGTGCAATTTCAGCCAGGAATACTATACTACACTGCATCAGCAGCTCTGACTTTGTCTCGTAAATATGAGAAAGATGACAATTTATGCAGTCTCTCTGTAGAGCGTGTGCGGAAGAGAGTGCTCTGAGCTCAGGGCCGATTGTGTGGGGTTTTTTTCCAGGTTCCTGCAGAGAATGTGATCACACCGTCGAGTCATTACCATTCCATTACACACACGTACTGTAGGGGAGAGTGCATGGGGTAAGACGTGGGGTACGTTTTCTCTGGGTAATTCAAAATTATACAGAGGTACACTCTTAAAAATAAAGGTGCTACACCATGCCATAGAAGAACCTTCTTTGTCTAAAGAAGCTTTAACATCTGAAGGACCTTTCTGATTCACAAAAGGTTATTTGTGGTGAAAGGTTCTTAAAAATAAGAAAAAGATAGTTCTTTTAAAAAAAACATTGACTGAATTGTTCTTTGTGGAACTAAAAATGGTTCTTATATAGCATCGCTTCTAAAGCACCTTTATTAAGGGTATACATCTATATTTTATGATAATATTAATCAGTTGAGATTATATGTGGCGTTTGACCTATACCTTATAAAAAAGAAATGTGATCAAGCGGCTCAACTTCCTGCGCCATGTGAGGTTAAATTACACACGTTATTACAGATCAATGCTAAAATATAATTTAATAATATAATGTTCTATTCCAAAGTACTCACTTTGGTTTAGTTTAAACTACTGTTTGTACTACATCGTTTGTGTTACAGACATGAATGATGAAATCCCATGGCTTGTTCTGATGCACTTATGTTGCTCACTTTTTCTTTCTATAAATCAACTAAAATGTTTATATGCACAAACAATAAAAAGACTATTTCAGGGCCATACAAAATGATTGTGATTTTAACGGTAAAAAACTGTGAAAATGCTATGGTTAAAACCTGTTAAGTCGTTAATGGTAAATTCCTGTAAAATTTACAGGGAAAAACTAAACTTCCCAGAATTCCCTGCATTGCACTTCAAATTTTATTTGAATTTGATGTTTTTTTCTTTGAAATGGTTTCTTGGTTTCTTCTTAGTTTTTTTTTCTTATCAGTTATGTTTATTAGGGTTGTATTTTACATGTAATGTTGTTAAATGAATGTTTATTGTATATTTGAGTTTAATGAGTGTCACCACGATGGTGTTTAGTGTTTGTGTGAATGACACTGAGCTCCTTCTATATATGTTCATATTTAAAAGCTGCTTGTGATTGGCTTTGGTTCATGTGACTTTCTCATCATCACCTGCGTTTGGTGCTTATCGGTGTATTTCAAAGATACAAAACAGATTTCAGTAGTTTAATAGGTTGGCTTATTAACTTTATATCAGTTCATGAAATCACGGTATTTAACTGTAAATTTAACTTAAAACGGTACAACCCAAAATGTTGTTACATTTTTTTATTTTATGGTTGAATTCTGGCAACCACAACTGCTGTTTTTTTAACCGTAAATTTTATAGAATCTTTTGCAGTGTGGTTTGAGTCTTGGCTGGAGGTCTTTCTGAGTGCTACATTCCTCCTGGTGCTCTGGTTTCTGCTTGTAAATTACAGAAACTAAATTTTGTAAAAGTGTAAATGTGTGTATGTGAGACCTGTGATCGTCTGGCCATCTCTCCAGGCTGTTTTCCAGCCTATGGTCCAGGAAGCAGAGATAGGCTTCAGCGTCTGACTCTTGGAGAATGGATTCAGTTCAGATCTCTGACCAGTGACAAAAAGTAGATTACCAGAAGAAGTGGAATCCAAAAGAACAAGTTTGATAGATCCATAGATAGTGTGTCATGTGCATCATAATATTTAGCTTTGACTATATAATATATAATATTGACTATATAGTGATGTAAATAAATTTGCAAACCATGCTTGTGAATTCAAGAGAAAATGACACAATGCATAAAACAATTAATTAACACTAGTGATGTCAAACACTATATCTTGATCATGTCAGTGACCTTCAGTAATGTTTTGGTCTGTCCGTCTTCCGTATACTTTCTGCTGCAGTCTGTGCGTGATTTCAAAAAATGCCGCTACAAGAATCCTTACGTCAACGTTGGTTGAGAAATGCCATTGGCTCTTGTGTGTCTCGTGATCGATTGCATCATTCTGTTGTGAAATACTATTGGCTCTTGTGTATCTCGTGACCGATTTTCTGAATGAGATGACAGCGCGTTAACGGAGCGGGATCATTTTTAGTGATTAAAACCTTTTGTTTTACTCTTTTCTTCACATAAAGACTTTGTATGGCTTCAGAAGACTTGGAAAGTGACATGACTTGTTTGTAATGTATTTATACTGCTTGTTAATGATTAGCTTGTGCAATAAATACCCGTTACATTAAGCAAAAAGCGACTAAAAAGGGGTACCTTGAGCTTCAAAAAGCGACGCAAAAGGGTCCTGACAAGTCGTCAAAATGTGACGAGTTAGAGTGAGACTGTGTTGAAAATAAAATATTTACTTGACATTTCAAGTTAATATTTAAAAAATATTCACGTTATATATTCACATTCACAGGTTGTTAAGTTATATGACAGACGTATAAGTTTAGCTTAGCGTATGACACCACAGCTTTACATCCAAACTGTTTAGATCACCACATACTGTACATAAAAATAAAAAATAATAATTTATTTTCATTGTAATTTTCATCAGTATATTTCAACAAGCACAAATGAGTTGACATGCTTGACAAGTCTATGGCAAGGCATTCTGAGAGGTGCTCTCAGATATGTTGAAATATTCTTCCAGTAACATTAATCAAACTCTGGTCAAATCTTGTCTTTAAATATGTTCTCAAACTATTATTTACGCTCAACTTTCTTTAGCTGTCACGTATGTGCTGTGCTGTAATGTAGTGAAATATTTAATATGTACACACATTCACATTTGTTGGTTTTGTTGATTTGTTGTTCAAGTATTTAAATTATATTTATGAGAAATTTTTATGATTTGATGAATTATTAGCTTTTTATCAACTCACAAACCCACAGTAGTTCTTACACTAAGCCCACTTAAATGCATTTTATGATTTTGATCTTTCTTTTTGTTTTTTGTTTTTTATGTAACATGGTATGTTTAACAGTAAATTTTTAAAAAGTTTCAGCAAAAGTCATCTTAAAGTAGTTATAGATTACATGAGTAACACAGATTACTTTAATGATTTCATTAGATCAGCTCTCACTAGCTGTTTTCCTAAAACTGAACATTCATTGTATTCAATAACAGCATCTCAATGGTGGGTATTCCTTTTTCCTCACTCAAGAAAAACAAACAGTAAAAGGAAATAAAGGTTAATCCAAGTCTCATTTCAGTCGTGCAGCTCTTCCTGCATGAGATAATCAGGATGGCACACTTTGGTCAAATCCAAATCCCTCCACAGATACAATTATCCCCGTCCCTCGGCCTGCCAGTCGCTCTGTCAGCCCACTCTTTTAATTCTGTAATCAGAGACGAGCAGCCCCCATATCGCTGTCTCCACACAGCAGCCAGTCAATACAGACATCCCCAAACACACCTCGCCTGATTCCCTCAAATGTTTTATTGAGTGTGGACATCTGGGCTACTGTAAAACACGCATTATCTGAGCTGGGAGGAGAGCAGCACCCTGCTTTGTCCCCGCTGTCAGCCGTGGCAGTGTCGCTGCGTTTGATGGAGATTAATGAAGTATCAGGAGAGTAATACGCTTCTTCGAGCACTCTTACAATCTGGAGGAACGGACCGTCCCCGTCTTAAATAGCAAAGCTGTCAGCGCTGAGAGGACCTTTCGCTCCGACGCGGAGGTGTACAGGGCTCGCGAGAAGAACGGACACTGATAACGCCGCTGGCCTCTCGGCAGCTCGCCAGGAAAGCTAATTCCCACTACACATCCTGGTTTGAATCCGTCAAACAATGGATCTTTTCCACATTTCCGGGTTTCTCAGCAGCAGAAGTCGTCATAGTTGGGTTAAATTCGAGAGCAGTGAATGGGAGAGTACAACAAATGTGTAGGCTATGTATAGTCTAAAAGTCTAAAGCCCTGTTCACACCAAGAACCATAACTATACAGACTATTTTTTTTTCTTCTGTTTTTTTAAATTCTAGAGCTCTTATAGATTCTGATTGGGTGGCCAATGTTTGTCAAAAAATCATTCTGAAAGTGATTCCAATTATGTAGTTTCTCTATGCTTTTAGCATTATTGCTGTGGTGTGGACTCTGCTATTTTTAATAGTAAGAACGATTTTAGAACTATATCTTTATTGTTACCATAGTTATTGTCCTTGGTGTGAGCGGACCTTAAATATAATCTAAATTAAATCCGTAAATACAAACAAAAATGAATGAGAAACTATACTTTTCCCATTGCATATGTTTATCTACTACCCGATCTCATGAACCTCTGTATAAATAGCATGCCTAATAAAAACAAAAAACGAAAACTGACATACGCAAAAATGGAATTCTGCATAGGTAGGATTAGGGTTGTGGGGTAGATGCGTATTATATGTACGCGAAAATTGAGTATCATATGCACGCGAAAACTGCGTATTTTATGCACGCCAAATACATGCGTGCCCTGCCAAAGTCCATTTTTGCGTATCACGAGTTTTATAAGATCAGAGAATTTTTATTTGCATAAAGTTGAAGGATGTTGAACTTTGTTGCGTGGCTGGACATGCCCCATCCGGTCGCTGTCGCTCGTCGAGGGAGATCGTCAGCTAAAATGTGATTTGATGCAAAGGTCATATAATACAAAGTGTTATAATTGTATACATTTTCAAAAAAATCTAAATATAAAAAACTTTTGAGGATTTCCGATACTGATGACCGTTAAATGCATCATCACAGATTGTTAAAAGAGTCCATGGCCTGCTTCTGAGAGCAGCGCTAAAGTATTTCATTTAAGATAATGATGAGGTATGAAAAGTAGGCATTTGTCAATACATTAAAACAAGCGCGCTCATAAAAACATCCATGTGTTATTCATACGGCATCTGAAATCCCAGTGGGCGACTGTACCTCTTCCTCTGTCAATTCCCATTCAGACATACAGCTAAAATGGAAATAACTCTCTTTCATTTGAGTATTCACACTTCCCGAGGAAACAAAATGACTCCCATCAGCTCCTCGTATACGTCGGGCCTGTTTGTTCCCTGTCCAGCCGAACTCAAAATAATTGACTTGAAGTGCAAATACGAACGAGTTTATGCATTCTGCTTCTGAACGGCGCACAATTAATTAGAAGAATCAATGTTCCTTTTAAAAACCCAGGAGACCATTTAATCCGAGCTCAATACCGGCAGACTGGCTGGATGGAGGGGGACACAGAAAAAAATCAATGGCTATTTGTGAATCGTGAGTACGTATTAAAGGCGGCCTCGTCTCACTGCTTCATTTGCACTTGAAAGCAGCCATCTGGAGCAGCGGGCTTGGCTTAAGCAGATATGATTACTAATAATGTGATATAGTCGTACACTGGCCTATTCAAACGCCCTATTCCCACTGCTGAAATGAAAAAGCAAGGCTTTCTGCCTTGGGAGAAGTCAGGGACGCATACATGCAGACACAAGCAGGCACGTATGCATACATATAAACAGCCTGCGAGTGCCGAACTGGAGTGGGGGATAAAGAGGCACACCGAGGGGCCTTCGGCGTTTAGCATCTCTGACAGTCTCTGAACTTCCCTGCATGAATGCACGTGTTTACTCAGTTACACTTTAGATAGCTGAATCTGAGAAAACCTCTCTTCGGGGCTCTCAGCGGATTCATAAATATAGCAAATAAGATCTTTTTTTACATTTGGATTGGTCTGCTCTCAAGTTAGCTTTATATAAAATCGATAGAAGTCTATATACAAGTTTAGATAAGCATGTGACACCAGCTGTATCTTTACAGCACCTTGATATGCTACTGTAGGCTACATACAAAAACATAATTTGTTTTCATATCAGTTTTCATCAGTATTTTGCAACAAACAAAAGTGAGTTGGCATGTTACATGCTTATAGTGGAAGAAGAGAACAGCAAGGTTCTCTCAGTTACTTTCAGTAACATTAAGCAAACATTGTTCAAACCTGGTCTTAAATAATGTTCTCAAAGTATTATTTATGTTCAAGGTGCTCTATTTGTAGCATATTACATACATGTGATGTAATGTAGTGAAATCTTTATCCTTAGTTCTTTGTCCCACAGTGTAACAAGGTACGGACATTTAGCTTGTATTATATATATATCATTTAGTTTGCAAAAATAATTTATTAATATAGTTTGCAAAGATACAATTTGCTATTAAAGTTTACAGTTAAGAAGGATGTTTCTAATGTTTAAAGAACATTTAGAAATATTTTTCCATAAATACACATCTTTTCACATACTTTAGTTAGGTAGTGGCCCCTTAGACGTCCAATGGAAGTGAATTTCTTTCAACACTCAAACTGCATCAAAATATTTCCTATATAAATTTTAAGTTAAATTTTAACTTTTAACTTAACACACAACGTCCTGACTTACGAGGGATATATAGGATGAATGGAGACAACTGGAGTATATTTAGAGATAACAATGAGAACAACAAACCGTATGTGTCAGATCCCTTGGGCTACTGGTAATAAGGGTTAAAGGGCTGTCTCAATTACACACACATACACACAGGGATTACTGCCTAAGACGCTTTAACTCAATCTCCTTCAGGCTACTGATTAATCTGAGCCATTCTGATAAAATATCACTTAACATCTCTCAGTGTGCACATTGACTGAATGTTTGCACACTTTAAACTGATTTATTCATGCAAAGCAGTATGTGTTATGTCTTTCCAATTTTACTAACTAGGCGTATCATAAAATAATGTAATATTTAAGACATGACTACATTTATTGGATTATTCACATCATTAAATAAACAACTGAATAAATTGTCCAAACTAGGATATATATATATATATATATATATATATATATATATACAGTATATAGTATAATTATACAGTGGGAATAATATATTTGGAAATTTAAGTTACACTACAAACATCTGGTTGTCATTGCAATACAAAATATTAAACTAGAAATGTAACACAAGTGAAATGAGTTCAGAGCTCAAAGCTCATATATTTTGATATGCAAATCAGTGGCATTCAGATATTTTATTTGTGACTTAAATACTTTTACCGGCCACTGTAAACAGTCAGCTGTGTGCTTATCTCAGGTGTAATCTGAGGTATTAGCGCAGAGAGCTGAGATCTTTGTTCTCACACCCTGCTTCTGTTCTCTTCTTAAGAGCTCATTATAGTTTAAACAGGTGTTGTGCAGTAAGCTGTATACCTGCAGGGCTCACGTTCCCTCAGGGACGGCAGTAAACAGCCACACGCTCATAACAGTGTTGTATGTGAGAATGCAAATCCACAGGTCTTAGGGAGAATTTCCACAAGCGGGAAACCTTCTGTTTTCATTTGTGGTCTGTAGATGTCAGTGGATCCTTATGTGGCTTTTTGGAGATGAAATACGCGTTGTTTATGTCAGTGCATTGGTTTCAGGGTGTTTGGAGTGGAATAGCTACTGAATGCTCTACAGTGTATTATGTATATTTTTCGCTCGCTTTTAAAATTGGGATGTGGAGCTGTACACACATTATGGAATGGTAAATGATTATTAAATCATATACGATACACTCATCTTTATATGTTAGGAGTGCATATTAGCTTGCAAGTGGTTAGATCTGAAAAGTCTGTCTCTTGACCAAAACATCTCAACCTCCTCCTGATGCAATATCCCTGAAATCCCAGCAGAGCACCTCCGCACCCAGCAATCTTCCCAGACCCCCTTCAGTCCCTGCGCTGTCTGTGACGTGATGGGCACCGGAATGCTTTTCCCAGCCTTGGGCATTTCCTGCAAACACTGAGATGTGTCACAATAGCATTACCTCAGCCAGTTAAAACAAATGTCTCACTCTTACCAATCAAACACACACACACACACACACACACACACACACATACACACATACACATCTGACTCTGCAATCGACTGCTTCACTCTATGCCTTAAAGCTGCAGAGCGTCTTTGTTTTGTTAGTAAAATACTTCCTCCTATCATATTTCATTGTGGAAACACAACTGTAAGAAAGCCGCAAGCAATACATGGGTTAAATTTTGACTAAAAACATTGTGACATTCTGTTTGAGCAACTCGACACAGAAATACTGGCTTGGTCAATTTGAAGACAACCTGTTTTTCTTTAAGCACAAGTTTAAAGTCTTTGACAGGTTAGTTCACCCAAACAAGTCCAGTTCTTACTATTAACTCACTATTAGTTAGTTATCAGCTCAGTAAACTTCTAATTACTGATTATTTAAATAAGAGGCCAAATAAAAGCGTAAACACATGGCAATGATACACAAAAAATGACTTTGGCATGCAGATGTTACGCACGTGTTTATAATGTGCCGTTTTCACGTGTGTATAATACAAAATTTGTTGCCGTAAATATGATATGCAGATTTTTGCATACATTTGATACACATCTAGCCCACAAGAATAATCTTACCCACTGCATATTATAAGTCAATCATAAATAATAATTATATTATTATATTATTAATAGTAATAATAACTCTTGCTATTGATATGCACTCCATGAGATCTGGTTGGAATAAAGCACTAATGTGTTTTACAAGTACTAATAAACAGCCAGTGCTTTAAAATGTATTATTTATTCTCCCTTATTTCATTTTTTAAATCCATAAACCTTTAGTTCGTCTTCGACACACAATAATTAGAGGAACCAGAGACGGATTTTCTGTCAAAACTTGAAAGCTTCGCAAAGTTCATAAGGATATTAGAAAAATAATCCAAGCATCTTCCATATTTGATGTGCCGTTTGTATGTGCATTTATTAATGTGCTGTAAAACGATTAATCACATCCTAAAAATGAAAGGTTCTGTTTACATACTATATGTATGTTTACTGTGTTTATTATGCATATATAAATGCACACACACATATATGTATATATATATATATATATTTTTTTTTTTTTTTTGAAATATATATGAAAATCTACACACATTTCTATATTTATATTACTATATTTCATATTATATATGTATATATTTAATATATAAACACAACATATTTTTCTTAAATATATACATGCATGTTTTTGTATTTATATATAGTAAATATGCACAGTACACACTTGTTTGATAGCATTAGTTTATATGTAAATAATAGTCTAAATTACATCTGTCATATAAAGATCATTCAGAAGACAAAGAGGAATCAATTCATTTAGATCACATTTATGATGTCTCTATAAAAACTTTTTGAAGTGTCAAACTGTTGCTTACATGAAATTTGGTTGCATGATTTTGTAATAACATGAGGGTGAGCAAATGATGGCAGAATTTAACTTTTTATGCGAACTAAAACTTTTGTAACCCAAAACCGGCTGTGCTGCATACAGGAATGATGCCAGAATATTATTCTTTTTGTTTTATATAAATAACCAATTTTCAGCTGATGTGGAATATAAAATGGAGGGAATTTTTTATTATTATTATTATTATTATTATTATTATTATTTTAATTGGGAAACAGAGCAACCACCCAACCACCTAAACTGCATCGCAATGTCTTGGCAACTGCCCTAGCAAAAAACAAATTTAAAAAACACTCAAAACACCTTTGTGCTCTGGTGGTGGGTTTGCGAAAGCAAGGACCATTCTTCAGAAAAGCTAGTAGATTATAGTAGATGCCTGATTACACACTGCAGCTTTAAATCTGCACTGTGCATAAAAGAAAATGAAACACTTGTACCATGTAAATTATGCATGTAAGGTGTGACGGATTGAGCAAGCTTACAGCTGGAGTCAAGCTTTAACACCCAAGCTGCATGAGACCGATTTTAAGAATGGGTCTGAACCCTTTTAACACGGCGTCAACATACTTAAAGTCAAGCTTTTGTCAGTACAATCCACCATAAAATTCACTTACATGTGGCCAATCCATCTGTGTGAAAACACAGCGCTTCTGTTAAAAGGTCACAACACATCAGCAGTCACAAAAAAGATATGCAACTCTTATCCATGCTCCCTTCATCCGTGTAACAGTCCTTATGTTAGGAATTTCACACTTTATTTAACTTGCCTGTTGGTATCAGTGTCAGTGCGGCGCACGAGATGAAGCACGTACTCTCCTGATAAAAAGAAAGTGAGGGGAAATCAGTCTGTGAGAGATGGCTTTGAGGATCCAGTCAGAGATTTGGATGTGAGTCTATGTAGAGTGGATTTCAGACTGGATTTGGACGTTTTGTCAGCTGAGGGCAGTAATTTCTCCCCCTGTG
Organism: Enteromius mattozi; assembly: GCA_032359235.1. Classification (NCBI taxonomy): domain Eukaryota; kingdom Metazoa; phylum Chordata; class Actinopteri; order Cypriniformes; family Cyprinidae; genus Enteromius; species Enteromius mattozi. Next base: position 337,174 of record JAUMHE010000330.1, read on the forward strand.
AAAAAGGCAAGATGTGTGTAGACGTCTCTGATCACTGGAGGCCGTGCTCATCTGGGCCCTGACATCCTTCCCTCCGCCGGCCTCTTTATAACGACCCAGTTTCATCACATCAGATGTAATAAAGCCCGCCTCCGTGTCCTGACGGATTACTCCTGCATACCTGCGGAGAGCTCGGCTCATGGAAGAGAGAGACTGAAGAAAGGGGACTTAGATGTGTGCGTTAGCTGCTCTGAGGGTGTAGAAAGGATTTATGGGTATAAGGGACATGTGGCTACAGGTGAAGTAAGGGCCTGGCAGATGATTTCTTGGGAACAAACTGGTATCAACCAGAGGTGGACGAAGTACACAAATCAAGTACTTGAGTGAAATAAAATATTACTCCAGTAAAAGTACTCCTTTTTAAATTTTACTCGAGTGAAAGTACAAAAGTACTTGTTTTTTTTGTTTTTGTTTTTATGTACTTAAGTAAAAAAGTACTGATAGATTTATTTTGCAATTTTATATAAGCTACTGCTCAAAATTCCTGGGATTTTTGACGAGCATGATGTAATAATGTTCACTGTGAAGCTGTACCCGAGAGAAAACCATCTAATTTTCACCAGTAAGAAAAACGAGTTTTGAAGCTTAGGCTATTGTTTTGAAGAACGTCACAGAACATTATATATGACATGAGAATAAGTTAGGAAAAACATTTAAAGGAAAATATTATATTTTCTTTTCTCCTGGCCAAATGCCCCGAGAGGGCTTTACTTCCAACTTTGATAAATACTGTAGTTACCTGAACATCACATCTTTTCTTTTTCCCCTCAGATGTAATATATCAAAACTATTTGGACATTATCTAATAATATGAATAAACATTCATATCTGTCTACTCGGCTAGTTGATCCAAACAGTATAAAAAATGTATACCGTGGATAAACAATATAAAAAGAGACGTGTGGCTAAATGCGTAGCGTTTTAATAAAACTGCTAACGTTACAGCAGCAGGAAATATATGAACGTTTTTTGACCTGATGTTGATATATCTGCATTCATTTCAGTGGACAGATCACCCTTTACTGCAGTGTAACAAACTGACAATTTTTAGCTAAATATGATTTTCAGTTCAAGTAATTAATCCTAAAATTCAACATTAGTAACTTGCTTTACGCATCATCAGTCGCTCGCACCAGTTGTTCTTATGAGTTCAGTTCACTGGAGACTCGCTCTGAACGGATCATTTGAATCAGTGAGTTGTCGAATCGAGAACAGCTGCAATCAGATCATTCCAATTCGACAGTTAATCGTTTGGTGCGATTTGCGAACTGATTGAACAGGTTCATTAAAAAAAAATAAGTTTGTTAATGAATCACTCGTTTGCATCTCGGAGCACGTGATATATGAGTAATGATATGTTTTATGAAATCTAGTGAAGTAAAAAGCACAATCTTATGCTTAGGTATGCAGTGAAGTAAAAGTTTCTAAAAATAAAACTACTCCGGTAAAGTACAGATACTTCAAAAATGTACTTATAAGTACAGTAACGAAGTACAACTACTTCGCCACTGTCCACCACTGCTATCAACTCGGACCAGCGTTCATGACTTAAACACTTTGTATTATTCAGGTACACCTTTACTCTATGATCAGGACTGGTTTGGACAGGGCTGGCCAACTTTGGTCCTGGAGAGCCTGCAGAGTTTCGCTCCAACTCTAATTGAAAACACCTGAACAGTTTTGGGAGTAACGCATTACAAGTGAGTTACATAATCAGATGACTTTTTTGAATTAAGTAGTAAAGTAATTAATTTTAAATTTACAATGAAATACCTGAGTTACTTTTTCAAACAAGTAATGCACTGACACCTCTCCTGTGTTGAGAGGAATTGGGATTGTGGTGCAGACGCTTATTCATTTCACTTTTAGTTTAAAAGGGTCTGTACCATCTGTACCAAAAATATAACAGTTTTTGTTGTTATGAAAAAAAAATAAGCAAGCCCAGCCCAGATGACAAGAATTAACATAATGCAATACTAAAGTAATGCAGTTAGTTATTTTTTTTGCATTTGAATGAGTACATTTGTAACATTTGTATCATAACTTCTGGAGAGAAACAGCGCAGACACTGGAAAAGGATGAAACTCTCTATTTTAGCCCAAGGCTTATTTCACTTTTGGTATGAAAGAATCTTTACAGCTGCCATAAATATACCTTTTGGTAACACTTTGTTTTATGGTGTCCATAAAAGTAATTACCTAGTAAGTACTTAGTAGTAGCCGTTGTACTTACATAAAACAAAATGTACTTACCATGTAACTAAGTTATGGAACAGTTTGTACTTACAGTTTGTAATTATGTAGATGTAACAGACAGCTACTGTTACACATTTGTTACAGACTGAGTCTGTTACACAGCTACTTATGTAACCAAAGGATTGTCACATATGTGTTGCAGACTTTATACAATGTAATTATAAATTCAAATTACACAGACATAAGCTACTTAAAATAAAGTGTATCAAAATCTGCATAGAAATCCAAACACAAAAAGATTCTTACATTAAATAGTTATTTGTAGCACATTTACTTCATCAAGAGCCATTGTTTTTGGTTCTTGAGTTGGTATATTGTTTTTTTTAATCATTATTTTAGGTTAAAAGGTTCTTAATCATACTTTATAGGCTCTTCACGTGGGTAAATTGGTTTCAGGGGTCTTTAAGGGCATAGGAGGTTTTCTTAGGAACGAGAGAATAAAAAGTTGTTTGTTGAAAATGAAAAAGTTCTCCTATACAGCATCAGTCTGTGTTTTAAGAGCTTTCGACTGTTACGCAGATGTTCTGACGGTAGTGAACCTCACAGCGTGTGTCTGTACAAAGTTTTTGTTTACAAAATCTCAACATATTGATACACTTTATGAAATACCCACATGTAAACAGCTGAAGGAATGGTCCCTTTGTGACAAAAGCAGCAATTACAAGATACATCTGTCTCAATGAAATCAAGTTTTGTGAATCAGACTTGCTAATAAAAAACTATTTATATGCACAGCCGAGGGAACGAAGCTCTGACAGATGAATAAAACAAATTACGTTCGGGCGAAGCATCAATTTGACTTGCGGCTGTCGGTGAGAAGCCCTGCTCTACCGCGCACAGCCGCAGAACTGTTGAGCGCTTTTAATTATGTGTGTAATAAGATCGGGGTCAACATATTTCATGCCAGGAAAATGATGTGTATTTAATGGCTCCCATATATTACCTTCCCTGTGTAACATCTCTGACAGAGTGCCTGTAAGTTTAGCTACCATTAATCAGCATCAGGGTTTGTCTGGTTAGAGAGGAACAGATGAGTGTGTGATGTGGAGCATTCTGGAAGGGGTGGGGGGTCTTGATGCAGAGCAGGGCTGATAGATAACATTCAGCTCAAGGGTGCCTAATAAAGCATGTTACAGGGCTTAGCAGGGCAGCGTTACAGACTGCCGTTTTTACAGTGTAAGATGTATTGGGTTAATATAGCTACTCACTGGTGCTTACCTGACTAAGTGCCTTTCGTTCAGGAGCAAGGCTGCCTGTAATCAGTTATGCGCCCGGCCCGGCTTTGCCTAATGAGCTGACTTTCTTGTTGCTGTTGTTCGGCTTTAAAGTGAACATGAAATGCCATTCACAGACCATTTTACTCTGGAAATGTGATGTGCAGAGGACTCTGGGTCCTCTGGGATTCAACATTTTATTTGAACCTTGAAATGAACAGAATATGATGAATTCGTTACACATTTATTAACTCTTTAAAGCCTGACATATGACATACTAGTACAAAATTTTATTTTAATTTTTTTTCCATAAACAGTTCAAGGAAACTTCAGACAAATAAGAAAAAACTTGTAGATTTTTTATTTATTTTATTTAAAACATTTTTTTGATACATCAGGCTTTTCGAGCTCACAGTCAAGGTCAGAAAAGGGCCAAATTTAGCACACAATTACTTTGATGTAATTGATGCAAAACTTAAGATGACATTATGATAGCTTGAAATGAAAATCAATGAGATCTTTTTAACAGTATAACAGACTACTTACAATAAAAAGCATGTATCCACTCTGTATCAGTATTGTGTCATATGTAAATTATATTTTAAAATGAATGCAATGAGAGATGAACACATAAATGTTCCTCAAAATCGTGTCATATTTGACATATTTGACATCAGCACAGAAAGTGGACATTTTTACACTAAAAGGCTTTTTATTTCCAGAAGGCCTGCGGTACATAATGTACTATGAGTTTTTTAGCAAAAGTTCAGATTATATTGATAATTTAGAGGCCACAGAAATTTAAGTATCAAAAATGATGCAATATATAAAAAATAAAATAAAAAAATAAATAATCTGTTTCTATATATATATATATGGGGGATTCAATAATTGCAAGTACATTGTTATCGTCTGTTATCGTCAAACTCTGTTACCAAGGTATAGTAACAATGCTGACATTAGTGTAACAGAATTGAATATTATATTTTATTTTTTCCAAAAACTCCACGTGCAGACACTAATGAAAACATGATTAAAAGAGCTTTAAATAACCCAATGTGAGATCAGTAATAAATTCTGTTTTCCTTCTGATATTGTGGTAACAGAGTTGACGTTCTACAAGATAAATCTTGGTGTAAGAGGTTTGTAGATTAAAATATTTTCTCAGAGAGAGAGCAGATACTTTTCAGTGCTTCAGATCTTATCAGTGAATGAAAGTGACATCATTTCCTGTAACTTCCACAATTCTGAGATAATTCCACCAATTTACAGGCAAAATATGGGATGGTAACAGAGTTGACACAAGACTGATGGACATACATTTTTCTAAAAAAAAAATGAATTTAAAATAATTTAATGTTGTAGAATAAAATAAGTAACTATTTATAAAATGTTGGCAAAAGAAAATTACTATAAAATATTTTAATTGCACATTGATAGATGATGAAAATATATACTGACTAATTCAGACAAGAAGAAATCATGATTTTCAGCTATTTAAGACACTTAAATTATGGACTGTAACATCTTGTAATTCATAACAATTAGTAAAGAGTAATAATAAATTAATTAAAATAACAAAAACAACGAATGAACCCGCAATTATAGAATCAACCATAAGTGATAAAAAATAATGCCTAAAAATTATTTGACTTCCTAAAGATTATCCAAAGCCCACATTAAGTAACATTAACAGAACAGGAAAGACAAAGAACAAACTGTTCACTAAAACAGCAAACATATATTATTTACAAAAACTCAGTTTTAATGTCATGTTGACTTTTGAGGGTTTTGTTGTTGTTTGTTCATTTGTGTGGCAGCATTTATGGTTAAAAAGCTCAATAAAAACTCTTACAGATTAACACGGTTTAAATCCTTTGCATGAATACTTCTGACCCGCATCCCACTGTAAGGACAATAAAAGGCTCAACAAATTCAACAAGTCGCGGACATCATTACAAACGCCTTTATTCTCTTTAGAAACATCCCGTGGAACAAATGCGAGGCAAATATCTGTATCGATGCAAATCCCCTCATGTTTGCTGATGTGAGTGGCCCTCGGCGCTCCGAGCGGGTCTGAGACGGCCTGCGGAGGAACAGACCCCCTCCACGCAGACCCACACGCAGCCGCATGAAAAGCCACATCAATTTCAGCACAGACAAGCGCCGTCACACAGATTAGGCAGCCACAATACAGCGGCCTCTTATCTCCACCCACAGGAGGAGGGCAGCCTGATCTGCGCAGGATGGAAACATTCTCACCACGTAATGGACAAAATCAATTGTTGCCCTCCTCAATCAATGAGGGCCCCTCGCTCTCTGCTCCGAGAATCCCGCTGTAATTGAAGTTCTCCGTGGCTTGAGCGAGGTGGAGGCCGCTGATATCTGGCCGGGTGCCTGCGGCTCGGAACAGCAGGAGCAGGTAGAGGAGAAGACGACTCACCTGGATGCTTCTCGTGCAGACACACCTGGTTAAACCAAACACACTGGAGCATTATGGGTAGAGAAAAGTGGACACTGATTATTTCAGAAAGCGTAAAACTGGCTAAACTTTCTTCCATTCCCTTTTCATTTTAATGTTTTTTAATGGTATTTATATATATATATATATATATATACATATATATATAAAGCACTATATTTGTATAATTTATATTATAAATAAACATATTGAACGTGTACACATAACATATTTTTTCTCACTAAAATGTAATAATAAAACAAGTAATATAATTTTTTTTTATCTGAAATAAACCAGTTGAATTGAAATCAAAAATATTATTTAACATCACTGAAACATTTTATACAAGAATTAATATCAACAAAGGTCATGTTATGGGTTAAATCGGGTAGAAATACACCTTTTTACATGTAGTTTTTATTAATTTATTTTGTTATGTGCTTTTTTAAAATATATTTATTTGAAATATTTTAAAAATATTTTATTTTTTATTTTAAATATATTTTT